>JAULKM010000012.1:11396294-11421385 GCA_032355605.1 Rubia tinctorum | reverse complement strand
ATCTACTTTCTAGTAGTATAGCCGCAATTAGGGCTTATAAATACTATCTTTGAGAGGCACGACGACGGCCTCCCAACCATTCAACTTGTTTAGTGCCTAGTTGGTCCAAAGGGTTACAAATAGAGATAGTGTAGTAGCAAACTAGGGTTAGCGTACTTCACAACCTTAGTAAAAATTATAAGGTCCATATCCCTTTGCCTCTGTAGTCCTTGGGAGAATCATTCGTAGTGAGGTTCCCGAGATGTTATCATACGGAAGAGATTCATATCTGCACAACAGGCAGGGTCATTGTTGCACTCCCATAATTACAGAGGTTGTGTCGATGGGAGATTACAAAAGCACCCCACGTGACATGTATGGGGAAATTTTGACCATCGACCACACTATATGGCATAAGCATTAGGATAGGTTTATATGTCTTGAATGTGATGGAATCTAGGATCGAAATATACTACCGGTCATGTTACGCAAATATTTCCCAAGTGCTGGAGATATATAGTTTTACTGTTTTGTGTTCTTGCATGCTTGTATATGTTAGATAAACTTACACCCCCCCCCTAAAACCTATTTTGCAACATTAGTCATTCCTGACACGTGATCGGATTGATAACCCGATTGCAGCTTTGTTTAGTTAATTGTTGAAGTCCCTGCATCTCTATGGGCAACCTCGGCCTTACCACTATGTACCACAAAGGTAGTTTAGTAGTAGGAATGAGATTAACATTATAAATCTCTTATCTTTAATCTCATAAGCCCTCTCCTCGGGTTAGTAGACTCTCTCCCGTGAAAAAGGTTGTTTGTTTATTAGTGACCTCAAGGGGAGGCAGATCAAATTTTGGCGCCGCTGCTGGGGATGTTATTTTAAAGAATTAACCATTAACTTTCATAGCTTGTTAGTTGAGTAGTTATTATCGTTTTTGTTTGTTTTTTTTGGTTGGTTTTTAGCGTCAAGCCTTTGTAATAGCTAGTCCATTTACTTCTAATCCTTGTGCTAGTGTTTCTCTTTAGTAGGGTATTGTTTAGTTTCTAGTTTATGGTACATACCCATACCACAAACCAAGGAACTCTTCACTATCTAAAGAAAAACGCAGTTGGTCGGAGAAGAAGGAGGAGGAGAGCTAGAGTAGGAGTTCCACAAGAGCCGACTGTATTAGTTGAGGAGACCGTAGAAATGGCGGAGGATAATCGCACATTTAGGGAGTTTATGGCTCCTAACTTGGAGAATCAAACCCTGTGCATTGTCTTCCCACATTTTCCACCAAATGTGATTTGTGAGTTGAAGAGTGGCATGATCCAATGCTTACCTAATTTCCATGGAATAACCGGTGAAGACCCGAATAAGCACTTGTCGAAGTTTCAGCTAGTATGCACCAACATGAAGCTGGCCAGAGTTTCGGAAAGAGATCTCAACTTGAGATCCTTTCCTTTCTCTCTGCGGGATGAAGCCAAGGATTGGCTATATTATCTTCCGCCTGGATGAATTACTTCTTGGATGGACATTAAAGGAGATTCCTTGAAAAGTACTTTCATGCTTCCAAGTCCGCATGTCTAAAGAAGCAGCTTTCCAACATTTTGCAATCGATGAATGAGTCCCTTTATAAGTATCGGGAGTGGTTCAAGATATTTTTGGTAAGTTGTCCCTAACATCCATTCAAACAAGGTGATCTGGTGTACTACTTCTTCGAAGGCCTTTGTGACGAGAACATGAGAATGGTTAATGCAGCATGAAATGGTTCCATAACCAACAAGAGTCCAAAGGATGCAATGGCATTATTCGAGGAAATGGCCAAAAGGAAAAGGAAATTTGGCACTCGATCCAGCGTGAAAACTTTAGACTAGCTGGCTCAATCTTACAAATTGGAAGAGCAAGTTCAAGGACTTGCCTCCATGATGAAAGAATTTATGAAGGGGAGAGCTCTAGTCAAGGTGTGGCATATGCAGTCTTTATCATCCTATTGACACTTTTTTTGCAAGTAGTGGAAGACTTTGAAGATGTAAAGGCATTGGACTTCAATGGTGGAAATAGGCAACAATTTCCTAGAGGTCAACAACCGCAAGGGTTTCGAGGGAACCTAGGAGGAGATAGACAATACTCCTATGAAAATACCTTCAATCCTTAATGTCGCGATCATCCCTAATTTTGTTGGTGCGAGGAGACTCAAGAGTACAATCAAGGTGGACAACCTGAAGCTCAACCCTACCCGAGGGCATAAGGGCCTTCCAACAACAATGCCGCCTTGTACAAGTTGGATCGGGCGGAGATCTTTGAAGTTATAGCTAAAATGGAAAATAAAAGCGATGTGTTCGCGGAGCAAACAAGGAGAGAAATTGATGATCTTGGCACTAGAACCTTTTCGAGCATCAAGAATCTTGAAATCCAAGTTGGCCAACATGCCACTTCGGTGATCCGACTTGAGGCTAGACAGTCGGGAAAGTTTCCTTCCCAACCCAAGATAAACCCATGGAATTTTAGTGCATTAAAACTAAGGAGAATGAGGGAAGTGCGCGAGCCCTATAAGGAAATATTGCAAGAAGATGATTTGACGGTGGAAAGGAGCAAGACTAACTTGGAGGAGCATGAGATGGTTGTAGAAGAGGAGACCGCCAAAGAGCCTCCCACCACTGAGCCGAGGGTGAACCCTTCACCACCTTTCCCTAGTGCACTTAGGGAAAGGCCGAAGGTAGCAACTAATGATGCACATATTCGGAAAATCTTTGAGAAAGTTGAGGTTAGCATTCCTATATTGGATGTGATTGAGCATGTTCCTTCTTATGCTAATTTTTTTAAATGCATGTACTAACAAGAGGAATAAGCTAACTAAGAAAGTAGGTCAATTTTAAATAGGGGGAGTAGCTACTTTAGCTCATAGAAATTTTCCTAAGAAGTGTGACGACCCCGGAATGTTTTCAATCCACATTTCTTTTGGTGGTAAATTGGTGAAAAATGTGATGGTTCCCAATAGGATGACATTGATAAGGTGGGATTTGAAATTTATACGTCTAAGCATGATTCACCAGTTTCTTCTCTTATGTGCAATAGCGTATCTCTATGTGAGGAACTTGTTCAACATGATAACTCTTGCATGATTAGTGATGATGAGTGCTTAGATGAGTCCCTTGATGGTCTTGAAAAGAGTTTTGAGTGAAATGAGGAATTTTTTCAACATGATAACTCTTGTATGATTAGTGATGATGAGTTCTTAGATGAGTCCCTTAATGGTCTTGAAGAGAGTGTTGAGTGAAACCATATCTTGAATTCAATTGTGATGATCATGTTGATGATACCCATGCTATGTATGACCTAAGTGATGACACTTCTATTATGGATTGTTTTTCTATGCTCATTAACTTGCAGTGGTCTATAGAGAGTGGTGAGAACTTAAAAATCCCCTGACCGCCTCCTAAACCCAGAGACTTAGCTAAGAAATCAACATTGGTTAAGGAAAATGAATTCGATTGTGATGAGGTATTCCTAATATAGAGACCTTACATGTTCTATATTGCTCGAATGAACCTTGTGATGATGCAATTGTTGATGAACACATTTCTCTTAGTGTGGTTAAAGATGCTTTGTTTTTTTATTTCTAACACTAATATGTTGATGAAAAGGAAGCGAACGAAGGAATTAAAAACTCCAAAACCCCTTCCAACTCCCAAAATTAAAAAAAAATGTATCTACCATTGTCAAGGATAGATGTATTTAGTACATACCTGCCAAGGTGAAGGGTAAATTGAAGGTAATGAGGACACCCGTCCATAGGGACGTGGTCAATGGTGGTGTCAAGGATGGTGATCCTGGTGACCCATCAACCCATTTTTCTTAGTTTTCAAAATATGCATGAAATAATAAGTCATGAGGATGACACAAAAGAAACGGTTCTTTCATTCTGTGTTAGTAGATTTTGATAATTGTTTTGATGGTTGGACTATTTTTTATATTTGGTGAGTTTTTGGGGATCGTTAGTCATTAATTTTTTGTCTGGAACAGTGCTACTCTCGGTTTTCATGTTTTTAGATGCAAGGATTTTGCGACAAAAATTGGAAGAATAAGATCTTTGCCAACCTCGTGCCGGAGCATTCCAGCACGAGAGTGCTAGGGCATGCCAGCACGAGGCTGGCTGGCACGAAGCAAAGAGGCACAGCACGAGCCTGACTTGGGAATTATCAGTGCCGCCCAGCCCACCAATAAAATTTTCCCTAACCTCATATAAAGCCTTGAGTTGTTCATCCTTGTTCTTCATCTTATTCTTCTTCATACCCGAACCCAAAAACCTGACTTCCTCTCTCTCTCTCTCTTAAATATGAATTTTCACCATAACTCACTCAATTCTTGGCCAAATTACCTCAAATTTGTCCCAAAGTATTCCTCTCCCTATTTCACACAAAGGCCACACAAATCACATCCAAAAATATCAAAATCGCATCCAAAAATATCAAAATCTCGGCCAGATTTGAAAAAATTCAGATTCGGCCATATCTTTCAGTTTCTCCCAAATTCAAAATTTTGGTCAATTTCAAGCAAGGAGGATCCATGGAATCACCAATAAGAGGTGCCCCGCATGCCCCGTGAACACAAAGTTATCAAATATTATCCTCGATTCTTGTTAGAGGTACTCGGCTGAAAACCCTTAATAAATTTTAGGATTGTGGATATATGCATGTTTAGTACTTCTTGGAGAAAAAGGCTTACTTATGATTATTGAATTCCTGTGGTAGAATTTCGAGTTTGGGGTGGTAGTTGAGAATTGTTGGATTTTTATCTGTTGTTGTTAGTGCTGTTAGTTGCTCTATGATGTTCATCAGGCCTGGTAGACAAAGAGGGGAGTCGAGTGTTCTATTTATGAGGTGACCAAACTCCTTATGGAGCATCAGGCACTATGGGATCATCTTGTTGGGTGCTCCATCCAAGAGACTAAGTTTGTAGACTAGAGAACCCTCAAGGACCTTAAACACTACAAACCAGCCAAGGTGCTCCTGAGAAGGATAGGGATCAATGAGTTCACGACAATGTCGAGATAACAATAGGTTTAGGGGGATGATAATTAGGTTTCATTAGGGGGACATGGCTAGGTCTATGACACATGTGGAGATAGCTTGAGCATTCGGATGGAAGTATTACACGGAGGTCGATGATACAATTAGAATGCTTCTGGCTTTGATGTGCACACTTTCTGGCCCTCCATCATCCGACAACCATGGAGGAAGTAGAGTAAGAACAGTGACATTGTGTGTCCAACATTGAGATATGTGGCTAGGCTGCTGAGCGTAGTGGTTGGTTGCCATGGGGAGGCCACCACTGGTACTGAAAAGGACTGTAAAGTTTTATGGCTGATTTGCACAGGGTGAGCTTGCCCTGGCTTTATGGATGAATTTATCACCTAGTGCATAGCCCTTTCCAGGATCCGGATGGGTAAGATAGCTATTGGGGGAATGATATCGCTCCTAGTTGCTCATTTTAACCTTCTGGTAAGCAATGAGATGAGAGAGAACCCAAAACCTTCTTATTCCTTCACTCTTGCAGCTATGTCAGAGGCGAAGCTGATCCGTATACAGGCTTAATTTGTGTACTGGTTCTATAAAGGTGTTATAACCAGACTGGACAAGACATTCAGGGTGCAGGATCTTATCATACAGCCAGAACAGAGGAAGTAGGTAGTAGTGGGGGTACCCTATGCAGAGGAGGAGGAGGAGGAGGAGGAGGAGGATGAATAGGGTGAGGATGAGGACCACGCTTTGATGGACAAGGACCAGATTCTTGACCATCCTGCATAGTCTTTTCCCACCGACCACAAAATTCTTCAGTCACCACCAACATTCCTTCAGTTTATGTCACCCCCAGTGTTTGAGCAGCTTAAGTGCCACAAGTCCCAGTTGAGAAGTTTTTTGGAGTACCACCATCTGATCAGGGACGATCGATATCTAAGAGGAGCCTTATCAGTCCATCGGCCATAGTTCTCATAAGCGCAACTACTCCTTATATAACGATTATTTTTACAGAGTCCAGAAGGCATAGCAGCAGGGGGCCACCTAAGGCTCCTAAGCCACATCGGTATATCACTTTTGTTCTATCCCAACAAGAGGCTCATCCTTAGAAGCACCCACAGTTCAGTCCTTTCCGGGAGCAGAGTTTGTAGGGGTACCAGTCGACTTCATATTATTACATATGGACCCAGCCGCAGAGATAAGAGCTGGATTGAATGCCATCTTAGGGTGATGTTATCTTTAGGATTAGGTATGATGTGCATCAGCTTGGTGTTCAACTCGATTATCATCAAGGAGAGACTACAAACAGGTTTGACAATGTAGATTATCACCTCCACTATTTGAGGACAGACATAGACTTACTGCACCAAGATGTGAGGGATATCACTGATCAACTGGGGACAACAAGCATTGGAGACAAGAACTATCATCGGGGTCCACACGGGCAAGGACATGGATCCAGACATGGCGGACGGCGTTGAGGAGTCTTCAGTGTTTTCAACCTTTCTTTTCACCTTGGACACATGCATTGGGGATAATGCATGAACTAAATGTGGGGGAGGGGTTGGAACATCTCCATGGTGGTATCTCTTGTGTTCCTGTTTATCTACTTCATCTTTTGATTTGAATTTTGTATGATGACTATTTTCCCTGTTTTTCATTAGTTTCGAAAATTTACTTTGATAGTTTGTTTCGAAAACTTTGTTTTTGGTGTCAGGGAACCATTTGTAATTTTGTTTGGGGATGTTCTGGGAACACTTTGGTGGTGTCATTTTTGTTTTGCTTATCTCATGTAGTATGAATCCTATCTTTGGGGAATTTTGTACTACACAAATATATATATATATATATACACACCCGGCTAAGTCGAAAATCCGAAAGAGTGACTTAGGAAAAAATGGGAAAGGCCCGGCTAGGTTGAAAAACCTTGGCAAAAATGAGAGGCCATGGTGTGGAAAAAAGTGAGAGGTAAGCTCAACATATGCGTAAAGCTAAGATGAAAACCAGAAATGACTCCTTGGGAAAATGAGAGATTTTGAGAGAAAATGGAAACTTCAAATTGAACATATCTATGATTTTTATTGGCTGCTCTTTCAGTGGAGTAATTTAGCTTCACACTCACTACATACACCTTGCCTTTTTATTTGGATTGATTTTGGTTGGATAGGTTACTTTAACTTCTTCGGGGAGAGTGGGGGTTGTGAGATTCTTACATCTTTGGGGTAAATTGGGTAGCTTAGGAATAAGGTTGAATGTATTGGTTAACTTATCCTTGCACCTATATGCATGCGTTAACCAATGCATTTTACATGTTTGTTATTATGCTTTGTTAGTTGATTGCTAGTTTTAGTTAGGTTTACATTACAAATGGTTTAGATGAACTTTATTGGTTTTCTTATCTAAATCCCAAGTTCTATAGACTTAATTAGATCTAATGGACACTGTGTCCTCACGAGCACCTAGATCTTCTTTTGTGAGCTTATTAGTATTGAGCACTTCGGCGTAGTTTTGTAGAAGGCCATCCTCAAGGGTGGTAGTAGTTAATAGAAAATCATTTGCAAGGATGGTAGTAAACAAAAGGCCATGAGTCAAAACATGGTAGTGGATGGAATCAATCTGAGAAGAAGAAAGGAGTTGAGTTCAAAAATTGAAGACTTGACGAAGCCGTGCCAGCCAACACGGTCTGTGTCAGCCAGCACGATCCTTTCCAAAGACCCTTGGCATGGACCGTGTCTAGCAACACGGTCTTTGTCGTCAAGATTCTCCGTGCGGCTAAGTATAGGAACGTGTCGTGCCACTTAACATGGCTTGTGTAATTCCAAACGCAATATTTGAAGTCCAACCCATGGTGTGTGAAGATTTGCACTCCTCGCCATCAATTTGCTTAAAAATCAACTCCCTCCGGCGGCTCCCAAGGATCAACATGGTTGGCGCCATTCAGAAGGGAAAATCATGCAATCGGTCGGCTGCCCGTGAAGAATTACATATCATATTCCATTTAACTGATAGAGATAAACAACCGGCATGCAGCCCATGATAGACAACACAACCTGTGCTAAACCAAGCCATCACTTCCGCGTCACACAACACGGGTCATGCTAGACCCAGGAAACATGTGTCGTGCCCTATAACACGGGTCGTGTTGATGGCAGATAGGGTGTCTAGTTACTTTTGGGACTTTTTCAAGGCCCAAATCCCTACTACTATGTATAGAATTCTATGTCTACCAGGGTTAAGAGAGCTTTAGTTTTCTTTTAATTCTAAGAGTCGATAGAGCGAGAAAGAGAATAACCCTTCTATCTAGGATTATTTTTCTTTCTTTTTCCTTTTTTTCCCCAAGGGCATTGAATCCAATGAAATATCTAGGTCCAACGCTTAGGGAGTAGTTTATTTTCTTGGAGATTTATATTTATATTCATGATTTTGGTAGCTATTTTGTGAGATTCTAGATCTAACTTTCCTATTATACTTATGAACATTATGTTGGCTTGTTCTTTGAATTCTTGTTAATTGCATGATTATTACACTATGTTGGCATACACCTTAGGCTACTTTCATGTTGGTATATTTATTGATATCCCCAGGGAGTGAAACCTAGTTGTCTGTGGATAACAATAGTCGAGGACCATATTGGTGTATGCATGTGGGTCGTCGAGTCAACGTTATGGTCCACCATTCAACAAGTTTAGCTAGCTAGTTGGTCCAAAGGGTTACAGATAGAGAGAGCGTAGTAGAAAACTAAGGTTAGCATATTTCGCAACCTTAGTCTCAATGATAAGGTTTCTATCCCTTTTCCTCTTTAGGCTTAGGGAGAAACATTCGTAGTGAAGTTCCTGGGATGCAACCGTACGGGGGATATTCATATCTGCACAGCATGTAGGGCCATTGTTCCACTCCCCTAATTACAGAGGTGGTACTGATGGAAGATTACAAGAGCACCCTACGTGACAGGCATGGGTAAGTGTTAACCATCAACCACACTACGTGGAATAAGCATTAGGATAAGTATATATGTTTTGAATGTGGTGGAATCTAGGATCGAAAATATACTACCGATCATGTTACAAAAATATTCCCCGGGGGTTAGCGATATATAATTTTACTCTTTTGTGTTCTTGCATGCTTGTAGTTTTTAGATAACACCCCCCCCCAAGAAAAAAAAACCATGGTTTGCTACATTAACCATTAATGACACGTGATCGGATTTGTGACCTGATTGCAGCTTTGTATAGTTAATTGTTCAATTCCTAGCATCTCTGTGGATGACCCCGGTCTTTCCACTATCTACCCTATAGGTAGTTTAGTAGTAAGAATGGGAGAAATATTTTAAATCTCTTATATTTGATCTACTAAGCCTTCTCCTCGAGTTAGTAGACTCTCTCCCGTGAAAATATTTTTTTTGTTTATTAGCGATCTCGAGTGGAGATAGATCACGTCGCTTCAAACTAATGGTCGAGTAAACATTTCAAAACATCGTCGCTAACCCTTCCTTAATACTGATTGGTCAACCAAGAATGGTGCAACGTTTTTCAAGCATAACAGCATAAAATATGAATGAGGGACGACGATTGCTCCAAACGAAGAATGATCGAAGGACCAATGAAATCGCATTCAAACCTAACAAACGCATTATCAAAAGTTGAAAAATGGAGAAAAAAAAGGTTCTAAACCAAAAAATGGCCACTTAACAGGTGAGAACATAAACCCAAAAATCTTACACCCTAGAACCCTAATTTATAGGAACTTGAAAACAGAAAAATAAAGAAGACAATAACACACTATATACATATCAAAATTTAAGGAAAATACAAAAATGAAAGTAGTTTTGGAAATCTAGAAACCATACCTTCGAGAAAATGGGTTGAGGTGCTGTTGAAATTCGAGGGAAAGTTGAATGTTAGAAGTGATTTATATGGTGGGCTCTATATATATAGTTGTTATGAACCGTTGGGAATTCTGCCTCGGCCAGTGCGACGTCGCAACACAGCCAACCTTATCGATATTGTATCGACGTATGAGTGACGTCTCCTATCCTCGGTGTGAGCCTCACCTTTTCAGCCCACTAGCTTAGAAAATGGGCCCGTGTTTGTCCAAAACAAAATGAATTGACCTTGTGAATTTCACCTTGGTATCTGCAACATTGAAGATTAATCGATTATGGGGACATGTTACCAAAGTATAAGCGACGTGGAATTACCTAAAAGTGGGTTTTGCCATTTCAGCCTATTGGCTTAGCAACTGGGCTCGTATTTGACCAAAACGAACATAATTGACCTTCATAAAGGTTAATAATATATTAGAAACTAATAGCTGAAATTTATAAATGTCAATGAACTTTATTAACGTCTGGTTTGATCGGAATCTATTTAAGCACAACTGATGAACTTTAAAGCTTTTACACTTAAGTCCGTCATAGAATGTGGGAGTGGACGAAATGAAAAATTGAAGATACACAATTATTTGAATCACATTGTCACAATCATGATGTTCCTATTTAGGCATCAAGGAACCGGGGTATCCGTCTCTCATTTTTATTATTATTCCATTAATATCATTACGATGAGTGTTATTAATTAGAACGATACATTCCACATCATAAAATCACACGAAATTACACATTCTTTATTTTTTATGAATTAAAAAGATAATGAAATCCCATCCATCAATTTTTTTAAAGTGCTCGTACGTGGTCTGAAATAATTTGTAGATGATATTCAAGGGCTAATTGGAAGATCTTGTGGAAGTCTCTGTGGGATCATGCCATTTTCTTTATCACTTTCAGGGATTATAAGTTTGACCGGGGATAGCAAAGGTCCCTTTCGAAACGATTGGAATCAATTTCTGGACTACCAGTGTACTTTTCAATTTTGCACTTTGGTCCCTCCAACAAAGTGGGAGAAGTTGAAATGCAAATTGGAAATACATTTATCTGATTCACCAAGTCACGACCACGATGTTCAGATTTGGTCACTAAACACGGATAAACCGCGGTAATCTTCCATCATTTTGGTTAGTATTCTATTAATACCCTTACAATAAGCGTAATGAGAGCGATAATTTCTGCCCCATAGAATCACATGAAATATCATATTCTTAGTTTTTTATAAAATAAAAAAGATAATGGAATTTCGTCCATCAATTTTTTTTAAATGCTAGTACATGATTTAGAGTAAATTGTAAATAATTACTTATAAGTATACAAGGGGTCATTCGGAAGAACTTGTGGAAGTATATGTGGAATAAGACCAGTTTTAGTCAGACCCTCGTTTAGTGTAAGTTCAACTATGGATATCAAAGTTTTTTATCAGGACGATCGTAATTGAGTTTGGGACAGCCGGTGAACTTTTTAAGTTTTACGACTAGGTCCCTCCAAGAAAGTGGGAGAAGTTGAAATGTAAAACTAGAGATAACATTTTTTATTCACATTTTAAGAACAATGTTGTTCCAAGTTGGGCATATACAAGTCGTCGTAAGGGGTCGCAATCTTAACAGGGAGTATTTTATGACATTTTTAAAAAAAATAGACTATAACCCTTATGTGCGACGTCACAAATGTGTCGCATCAAACGAACCCCAAAGCAACCTTCTAGCGGCGCCGTTTAAATTGAATTTTGCAGCGGAAACCAAAAATTTGAGCCAAAAATTTGAACCAAAAATTTCCCCCATCTCTTTTTCATGTCAATAATATTAAGCATAAACACTCATTTCCCATCACCAACACACTTCCTCCAAACCCAACTCCACCCCATCCTTTCCATTCACCCCATTAAAATCATTAAAGAGCTCAATCAAATTTCTTCTCTCAAACATCAACAAGCATCCGAGGATGGAGCATCCCCGGTTCTAATTAATTGGGTAGTTTTCCATCAATTCCACGTTCATTTAGCAATTTTATTACCATATACCTTCTATATGTTTTTTCCTCATTGATCAAAGATTTAATATCCACTACGAAGTATGGTGATTGTGTTACATTTTATATAGTGTATATTGTTTGTGTTTCCAAGATAATGCAATGTTTAGAACGTGTGAGAAAAAAGGCTTAGATTAGGGCTTATTGTGGAAAATAATCTCATCTTCATATGAACGCAGGTTGAATGTGCGATGCCGGAAACATATAATCATCCCATACAACATGGGACTGAATGTTGACCGACGTCACATAGTTGAAATATCTATGAATGTTCGACGTCACTCCTTTGTCGTACTCTGCGATTCCTTTCTCTCCTGCATGCGACGTCGTTTATAAGAAGATTAATTTTGTCTGTGTATAACTTTATTGTGTACATCATTTGGGGACTTCCCAATTCTAACATAAATTTTGTTTCATGTGTATTGGTTGTAATAGGACAAAGAGAGTTATTAATGGACTTTCGGTGTGTAACGTAGACAGTGGAGGTTCAATACAATTAATGTTTCAATTTCATATCAACCTCATGTATTTTAATATATTATATATGTATTTGTAATATGTGTTCTAGTTTTGTGGGTTCCTTTCCTTCTCAGTCTTTGCGACATTAATTAAACAATAATTGATTGTTGTATGATGTTTAACCATTTCACGAGTTATGGAATATTATGTAACATGTAACCGCTAAGGACAAACGATTGTTTGTGTAGTCAAATATGAAATGTTATAATATTGTACGAAAACCAATATGCAGCGACTAATCTACAACGTTGTACAAACCGATGAAGAGACGATACCTTACCGACGTCGCATAAACTGGTGGAATTTTTTTACGACGTCGGCCATTAAAAATGACGTCATGTTTGTTAGCCTTCCATGTCAGCAGGCACATGACGAGGGTGCCCTGGAGCATGTGATGTCGCATACAATCGTCTGTAACGTTGCTGTCATTTATCCGCGACATCAGCCTGGACAAGGTCGTAGCAATTCCAGTCCCATTGTCTGCCTTCTTTCTATCACCAAAGTTCTTCCTTATACACGTCGATGTCAATCTACACAATGTTGCAGCTATGGTCTCCTATCTCCGGCCTTCTTTCTTGGACCGACGTTGGTCACAAGACCTGCCAACGCTGGTCCAAAACTGAGGTAAAAAGTACTTTTTACTACAGCAATATATACCTCATTTTTTGTGACTAAAAACCAAGGTAAAACGTCCCGTTGAACCGAGGTAAAAGGACAGGTTTCCTGTAGTGTTTCAAAATAAGTTTTTTTTACATTTTGTACTTAGGTCTCTCCATGAAACTTGTAATTGTCGTTCCATGTAATTGGTGACTCCAAAATGCAATTCAATATCATCCCATTGGAAATGAGTGTTTTGGGCTTGTGTGGGTGAACAAAAGGCCCTCAAAACTCAATTCAATTTAGAGGGTCTCATTTTTTTAAAAATGACACCGTGGGTTGAATCCTTTGTGTACACACCTTCAACAACACCAAAACCAACACTTGAACTTAGATGCCAATGTTTCATTATGAAAACATGTTTCCCTCACTACTTACGTTAATCCAACAAAGTGTCATAAGAAGTGTAGGAGTCGTGAAAGGAAGAAAACTACAGAGATTTGTTCAAATCATTAAATAATATTACAAAGCACTAATATCAAATATCCAAGATTTACAAAGTGTTATAAAAAGTCAAGAATAATATTGCGAGAAAGGTTCTGCATCCCACATTTGTGCAATATTTTTCAACATCTCATGAATAGGTCCCCACATCCAACTACTCATCGACCAACTCGCAGTATACCTGGAAAGCTCCAATGACTTCAACAACATCCGGGAATTGATAGCTAAATACCCTCCCCTAAGTGATTGCAACTAGATCTCTAAAACTGTGATTCCGTAAGAAGATTCTCACACCCACCTCCAAGGCCATAACTCTCAATTCCAATGACTTGAACCACATTCGGGAATTGGTAACTAAATAACTTTACCTAAGTGATCGCACCTAGATCTATGAAACTATGATTCCGTAAGGAGATTCTGAACAACCACCTCCAAGCCCATGACTCTCGATTCCATTGAATGGATCACATTTTTATAAGCCTATTTGGAGAAAGAGTCTACAGAAATCTTACTCATTGGTTGCTTGTATAAGTTGCGGGGATAATGAGGGACACCCACTTTGGTGCATAACGATGAGATGAGGCTGCGATAAACCGTAACACCCAACCTTGTCTGATTCCATTATCAATCTATACAATATTCGACGACCAATATTCCATCAAATTTTCTGCCTAATTGCATACAAACAAGTGAGCCTTAATTAGTGCACCTCATTGTTCACTGTGACGGGGTCCATAAGAGATACTACAAAGTGATACCAACCATTCATCTTAGGCGTCAATGTCTTCTTTGGAATTTTGCTCCGACAAGGTTTCACAAGTGAATCGACGTCGGTTCCATCCCAAGTGACCATCCTAACGATCTCCTTTCTAATTTGGTCATCATGTTTTTTATTGAATGCGGTAAAAGTCATCCTCGTCGTTCAGAACATTAGGCAAACCATACAAGTCGTTTATAGCTTTAGCTGTCAAGTGGACAATTTTGCCTCTTCAAAACACCTCATCCCACCTTTCCCCACAACTCAAATTTGCGTAGAACTCACTCACGATGCTGAGATTGAATGTACCAAGAGTGTCACAAATTTTATCCCACCCGAGCAACCAAATAGATTCTTCAAATGGAGGAGATACCTCTATTCGCCTCTCGGGATAAGGTCGTCGTGTTCTATAAGTTTGTTCGAGAACCCTTGCCTCCTCGGACATGAACCTCTTGTCTTGTTTTATCCTATTAGATCCAAGCTCCAGGGAAGAAGGGATGCCTTGTGGGTCCTCGTCAATGGAGTTTTTGGTGCCATCACCTACATAGCCAACTCATGCATTTTAACAAACACCTCGCATGCAACCAAATAGATGAAAAATAATTGTGTACAAAACACGAACGAACATTCCGTAGTGATCCAAAAAACAACAAAAGTTGAACACAAGGTGTGGTTCACTGAATGTAATTGATCTACATGAATGGTACATACATCATTTCATCTTAGACTATAACCTATTTTATAAACAATTGTTTGATACATTCACCAAATGGATAATCAATTAACATATGGAAATGATGAATCACGTATAAAAACTTACCTTCTTTCTTTGTGAATCGTTGGGAAGTTGTCAGAATGGTGATCGTTGGGAAGCATTTTGGTCCAACTTCTGGGTTTCGAAGGCTAAACTTATAACCCTCTGAACATTTATCTTTAATTAATTGGAATGTTAAACAAAGTCAGCACCAGTATGGAATCACGATACCGGTGCTTATGTAGGCATAATGCAGCTGCTTGATGCTACTTTAAATGTTTTTTGACTCATTTTCTCAAAACCAATGACTTAGGATCAGTATTTTTTTATAATAATCGTGCATTGGTACAAAGACCGATAGCTAATATGACAATGCCAGAACCTATGTTGGGATAAAATAGCTACTTGATGCTGCTTTAAATCAATTTTTTTGTCTCTCCCAAGACTAGAGTCCAAAGCATCAATATTTATTCTAAGTATACGACACTGGTACGAAAACAGGTGCATATTCTAAGCCTAGGCGGCTGCTTGGCGGTGCTTTATATGAATTTTTCTAAAAATAAACCAGACCAGCGAACCAAGCTTTAAAATATTTTCTAAGTATAGGCACTGGTTTTATGTATCGGTGCTAGTCGTTGAATTACAAGTGCCTATGATAAAACTATGGAACACTCTGTTTTCCATCACCTGTTATATTGATTAAATACTAATGCTTGGTTGTATTTTAACTTTTCAAAATTGTTAGAAACATAATGGGAAAATATATCCGCTCAACACTACCGCCAACCTAAACCAATATTCTTATTTTAATATCAATATGTTGAATAGATAAGACATTGGGGAGTACACAAAAGTATCCTACTAATTAG
Organism: Rubia tinctorum; assembly: GCA_032355605.1. Lineage (NCBI taxonomy): Eukaryota > Viridiplantae > Streptophyta > Magnoliopsida > Gentianales > Rubiaceae > Rubia > Rubia tinctorum. The sequence goes on along the minus strand of JAULKM010000012.1, from coordinate 11,405,489 downwards.
ATTTCACGTGATTATGTCCACCTATCTTTTTCATTTTCAAGACAACATCACCCCCCACAACTTGACCACTCTCATCTATCCACAATTCATCGCCATGTGAGTATCTACCTACTAATGCTCCACTCACGTCCACCAAACTGAGAAATACACATGGAAACTCCGGACATTCGGCTGGGACAGGCCAATCAATCTCCTCTTATAAATAGAACTTCTTTCCATGTAGGACGACATGCCACTTTTCATTGCTAGAATCCATGACATAAAAAATTGCATGCCTGGGCAGCTAATATGAACTTGTCGTCCTCGTACCTGACTTAAGTTAGGTCTACCAATGCGAAACTCATGGGTTTCTCCGAACAAAACCCGGCGTCATAATCAGCCCACCATCACTTGAATACAACAACTTTGAAATCCACATAATCCAACTCCCAAATCTCCTCAATCACCCCGTAAAAAAGCCATCACTGTAACAGTAGGATTTTTATCTTTCATGCTAGACTGCTACATCGATTCCGATTCAATGTAAACACCACTGTTTTGCATCATGTTCCTACTGTCCTTATCCACCATTGAATAAACTATATCCGTTTATATCATACCCTTGGTATCTTCTGACGGTGCATTTGGACATCCTTGCAAAGGCACGAAGTTTACCGGGCATGCCACCCACATTGCAGAAATTATAAAACCAATTCACAAATGTTGAAGAATGCTCCAATTGTATTTTATTCAACGGCCATTCTGGATACAGTTATTGTAAAAGTAACATGTGCTCTTTAACATAGATTGGTGTCTCGCTACTATTCAGTAAAACATAAAGGTGAACATTCATCAACTCAGGTACTCAAACCATTCTCTTTCCAACCAAAAATGAAGTACAATACTCAATGATCTCCTCGGTCACGTACCTTTGCACAATGCTTGCGTCCGGCCGACTACAATTATGAACGTAACCCTTGAAAACCCACATGTGCCGCTCAAATGGGTACATCCAATGCATTCCTACTGGACTGCATATTTAAATTTCTCTAACAAAATGAATGACGATGAGGACCACAAGGTCAAACAATAAGGGGGGAGTATTTCTCCAATTGACATAACACTGAAACCCCCTCCCGCTCCAACACATCAAGTGCTTTCCTTCTTATATTCTTCTGGAAAATGGAGTTGAAGAAGAAACACGGGTCTATAACGCTAAATCGTATATCCTCGTCCATAACACCTCGGTTGGCAACGGGTCATAATTTTTGCATAAGGATATGTCAATCATGCGATTTCAAGGTGTTCATACGTAAATCATCATTCACAAAATGACTAACACTAGAAGAGTAGACGGATGGTACCTCATTCCTTCAATACACTAGAAAATCGGTCCGCTCTCGTTCTCTAAAAAATTCTACGGGGCAGGAGGCAGATATGTTTACTTCCGTCTCACCTCTAGAGCTAGATCTGACCAAATACCTAGCTCCAACAAATCCTTCCGCGCAGTCAAGCTAACCTTCGTCTTCCCTGGAATGTTAAGTAAGGTGACAATCAAACTCTCGCCAACATTGTTTTCAATATGCATTACATCCATACAGTGTCAAACCTCCTAATTCTCCTAGTATAGTAAATCGAACAAAACCGATCTATTCTTCCAAGGTCCATTGGGCACTGCACCCCTTCAATGGTCTTGTCATCTTCCTACCCTTCTTCACACCAACAAAATAAAACCTTTCCTCTTGGAAATTGTCCTTCATCAGGAGGAATTTACGATAACCTAAATACATTGTCTTCCGACCATTCTTCAACTGCTGGAAATCTGTGTCGTCTTTGCATACGGGATACGCCTCGTGCCCCTTCACCACATAACCCGAAAGGTTACCATATGCCGGAAAATTATTTATCATGCAAAAAAACATGACCTTCAAGTTGAACACTGATCCCCTAAAACAATTAAACACATCGACACCCATGGACCATAATTCCTTAAAATCTTCTATCAAAGGGATCAGATATGTATCAACGTCCTTTCCAGGTTGTTTGTATTTCTAAATAAACAAAGGCATCAACACATATTTCGTCTTCATGCACAAATACGAAGGAAGGTTGTATATGGCGAGCATAACAAGCCATGAACTATGTTTCAACGGCATGTTGTCAAATGGGTTACTTCCACCAGTACACAAAGTTGTCCTCAAATTTCTAGACTTATTTGCAAAGTTCAGATACCTCTTATCAAATTTCTTCCACTGATCGGAATCAGACGGATGTCGAATCTTATCATCTTCAAGAGAACCCCCTTCCCATGTACCACGCCATGCTCTTTGCATCCTTGGCATTCTTAAACAATCTCTTCAGCCTTGAACTAATTAAAATATACCACATGCATTTATTAGGGACCCGTTTCCTTACCTTTACAACAACATCTCCATCGACAACCACATTTCTCCATTTCTTATAACGCGACACATGGCATACAGGGAAAGCCACCTCATTCTCTCAGTCACCCATGTACAAAACACAATCGTTGGGACAAGCGTGTAATTTTTTATACTTCAATCCCATCAGACACAGAATTCTCTTGGCTTCGTAGAGGTTGTCCAGTAACCCATTATTGGATGAAAGTTTCTCATTCAAAATTTTTAGCAACTTATTCATGCTAGTGTCGCTCCACGAACCAACACCTTTCATATTAAACAATTCCATCAAACATAATATGACCATGTATTTCTGCTTTCAACCGGGATACATCGGTCAATCATTCTAACCTACGAAATTTGACAAAACCTTGGGTCTCCCACTAAATTCATCCACTACCTCCTCACACATGTCATCCGAATTTACACCCCGAAAATACTCTTCTTCATTACCGACAACCATCTCCAAGGGTGTTTTTTCACCATGAAACGTCCAAACCAAATAATCTTTTTGAAACCCTCTCCTAATGAAATGGAGTTTCATCATGTGTCCATCGATACTGCAATTATGATTCTTGCAATCACGGCAAGGACATAAGACCTATTTCTCACGACGATTGGCGCACTCTAAAAAACTACTTCACAAAAACAACATATCCTTTGCTCAACCAACTAACGTTGAGATACACATGCTTGTGCCTCTCAATTAAACGTTCAATCTGTACAAAATAATGAATATGCAACAATTATAGTTCCACACAATGTTCATATCTACACTACATTCTAATCATGCAAAATCAAATAGCGTACAATATTACATAACTACATTCAAAACATATCCAACAATTTCACATTCCTAAACAAGGTATTAATTACATCAACAATTCTACCAAAAAAACACATTTCATTAAATCAATGTAAGACACATTGACATGATCAAACATACAATATATATATATATACATGCATACAAACCACTTCTAATATATTCCATCATCAATAACATACCAAATAAAATATTACATTTAAGGGTCTTCATTTGTGAGAATTCAATACTAAAACCCTCCAAAAAAACACCATTAATGAAAAAAAAATTCCCAAAAAACTACTTTTTACCAGCCAAAATTTAGTGGTAGATGAGCAATAAATATTGTTCTAGCACCGGTACTTCCTTTTAATTTACTGGTGCTTGGTTTTCCATCAAAATTTTACCTCGCCAAAAACACTATTCCGGTCATGGGTACCGGCTACAACACCGATACAGTTTATTTTAATACTACCGATGCTGAAAAATAAAATTTAAGATCTAGTTTTTACATAGGCACCGATAATTGGCACTCGTGCATGGGATACCGGGTGCCGTGTATATACATAGGCGCCGATTTTCGACATCGGTATTTGATTTAAAGGTGTCGAAAATATACATAGCACCGGTTGTTCACCTTTTTAATCCAAAATCAGTGCCTATGTTAAACCTAGCACCGGTACTCTTCTGCTAACACTGATATACCGATGTTTATGTACATGTTTTCCAGTAGTGACTCGAACTCTGGAATTTGACCCACGTTTCAATGAATAATATCTAAGAAAAGTGTGATAGAGGGAGTAATTATTTGCATTTATAGGTTAAACAGAAATATTACAAATGATGCATTAATCTTGTACATGGTTAATTATAGAGATGTACAAGTTTTTGACCGTGGGCTAGAGATAAGAAATGACGAAAGGTTTTGGGTTTCTCGTCCCTAGCCTTTTCTCTTCATTCTGGTACTATAATTTCCCCTTTTGTTATGCTAGATGGAGGAAAATAAGATACCTTTCTATATCCTTATACATTATATATTATATCTACTTTACTATCAACTTCATCTCCTTAATTGGCTGTATCGAGTTGTTTAGTTTCTTCTGATCTTCTTCTTACCCTATAATGTCGCCTCGACGAAGACTTTTTCCAGTGTACTAATCGTTGCAGAAAATTCATCACCTGCAATTTTTTAATAAAAGAAAATGGCACAATTAGTGACAGAAGCTCTGTAATACTTTTTTCTCTGTGAAATATCACAATTGATACTTGTTTTTTTTTATTTATTTAAACCAATCATTCGTATTAGTAATAATTTTTGAACTCATTCGTGTATACTTGCCTGAAGTGGTTCTTGTAATGAATAGGAAGCACTGGTTTCTCTGGGAGTTGTGGAGACAAGAATCCCAAAACCTTGGCTTCTTTCCTTCAAAACCTAGTGTGATTAACCAAAAGAACATGTTCATTAATTAGTGTGATGTGACAAGAGGAAGTGTCAGTGATCAAATCTTTGGTAGCATCGGATACCTTAAAAGCATCCTCGTCGGTTCGATCGTCACCAATGTAAATAGGAAATACATCTTTACTATTGGCATAACCTGTGATGTGTGAAAGGGAAAGCAATTTATGTCAGTGACAGTTTAAGTAGTTAACAGACTATTTTAGTGACCCGTCCATTTCCAGCTGTCCGATGTTATCTAAAAACATCCCTCACTGGTGGCTATATCCACGACTTAAACTAGTGGCAATATATACGACTTAAAATTGATTAAGGCTATGTTTGAAAGAGTTGTGTTTACAAGCAAATCTGTCTTATTTTGAAAATAGGAGACCAGTTTCTTCTTTTTCCCCAAGAATACTCCCTCCGATTCTCTAAGAGTGGCACCCTTTCTTTTCTCTACTTTCAAAATAAACTGTTTTTTAACGTTTACCAAAAATTAAAAGTGCATTACTTATAAGTAAAAGTAAAACGAAGCCTTTCACGTTTCCATATGTTTGATAGCGATCGTTTCATAATAACAATGATGAAGAGATTAAGAAAATATCGAGGGGGCCTAAACTCTCACCGAGAGCCTCTAACAAAAATTCAAGAGCCTTCCCCTTGTCCCATTTGATGGTAGGGCGGATTTCCAATACCTGCAACGGATTGAAAGTGACACTCCAGAAATGTGACATCTACATTTCATTGTCAAATAGCGATGCTTTTATGCACAGTTTTAGATGTAGAAAGATGTTGAAATAAGAAGAATGGTTTTTGAAAATAAAAAAAAGGAATAACCTACTGCCCACGTCAAATACCTTTCTCCCCTGGGTTAATCGAAGCTTTGGGTAGTCCTTCAAGACTGACTTGACTTGCTGTGCTAATTCAACCCATTTCTGTTTTAAATTCCAAAAAAGAAAAACCATAATTAACTAAGAACGAAGGATTTGCAAAATTTGAAGGAAAAAAAAAGGTTTAAGCTAGGGCCGAAAAAGCAATAAAAGGCCCATCATCATTGCAAACTAGTCATCCTGATCCTTAATCAATTAGCCTCTGTGAGATAAGATTGAGTTGGAAATTAAACTAAAGTGAAGTAAATTTGTAAAATAAAACTAAAATTTATCAGCAGTTGATGTGAAAATATGCACAAACCTTCTCGTCAACACAGCGAAAATGAACGGACAAGCAAAATTTATTGTTCTCCACTAGTGCACCGTCGGTGGATTTTGTTTTCTCTAGAAGAGCTTCATAAACCTAATTAATAAAAAACATGAACTAATATCTTAATATATCCACTTCTGTTCCAAAACTCAGAGGCAGGTAAGATCCACTAACCTCGTCAATCATTGGAAGAAACTCAGAGGCAGTGTCTGGCTGAAAAAGAACAGCTTCACCTCCCTAACAATACCAACCAAAACATACCTTGTTTTGGTCAAAACAACTTGGTTACGTTCATCATTTGAAGTTTTAACATGACGGGAAGGCTCGGCATACCTTCTTGTATTGACAGCCTTTTGATGGCCCTTTTATGTCCATTCCGTGGCTCCCAGCATAGTACAATTCAGCCAATTGTACGAAACTGTATACCTATACAAGATAAGGTTCACGAACCTCCCAGAAAGTTATTCATTGTATCAAACCACATTAGATTAGACATACGCACAAGTCATTAAAACCAAGTCAAATTTGGTACGGTACCTTGTCCCTGCATCTTCCACTCACAATTGCAGTCGGGAAGTATCTAGCTAGCTTTCTCACAGCCGCTCTCATCTGTGAATTTTTCAAGGCAAAAATGGGATCAATGATTCAGCAAGTTGAATTTGGCATAAAAAGCGGGACGGGGACGAACCGCGTCGGACATGAAAGCGCGGTCAGGGTCCTCCACGATAGGCGAAAGCGTGCCGTCGTAATCCAGGAACATGACTATCTGCTTGCCCTTGGATGCATTCTTTATCTGCTCAAACATGTCCAAAGCTGATGGATGGCTCTGCTGGTATTGGTTTCACCAGTCAGAAAAAGGAAATACAAGTAGATTATTAGAGAATCGAATCGATGGCTTACGGTGCGCTGTTGGTCAACAGAGAGAGCAGGGGTGGAGTTGATGTGGGTGGGAGAGGAAGCCCTCATTGAGTCAACCCAGGCGTTGATTTTGGCCCCCGCGTTGATTTCCAGCAGTTTCTTCTTGGAAATGGCGATGTAGGCTGTCCCCGGAACAGCCGGCGGCTTCTGCGAAGAGTTCGCCACCGCCACCGTTATCGCCATACTGATCCCGGATTTTGCATCCGCTACTACCACATTCTGTTTCATCATCCTGAACCCCACCACAACCACAATCACAAATCTTTACAAACTGGACAACTCCCATCTCAAGAAATCATCAAAACGGCTCAACTTATTAGTAATACACTCACCTTAATCGCCCGGTAAAGTAATCAAACAGAGCTCAAGGTTTATATATCACACAGAGCTGAAAATGGGGTTCAAGAAAGAAGAATGGCAAAAATATTTCTGGTCGGAGAGGAGGAGGAGAAGATGGAAGTGGGGAGAGAGAAATAGAAAGAGAACCAAGGGGGCTGGTATGCGAGTAATAATCGGTGGCAGTTGGGCTGTTTTATAGTTATAAAACCGGATACTAACGGACCACCACACCACCGCCACCTTTCTGGGCCCACCTCTCCTTGTGGGCCCCGCAATTTTCAAGGGAATAAGGTTGGACCCAGCAGCAAACCACATTCAATATCCTGGAGGGGTGTGTGTTTCAGCCGGTCCCCGTAACTACCGCATTTGCCAAATTGCCACCTTCCTTTTCTTTCTCCCTCTGCTGCATCCTACTAATTTACTGCGCGTTACCGCAACGGCCACGGTGAATGGGAACGCATGCCAGGTGGATGTTAACGAATGGTTCATATTCTGACGTAGAGGTCTGGTCCCCACTGATACTGGGCCTTTCTAAGCCGAAATTTCTCTATAGTGTGTCAAGAAGCCCAATTACGATAAGGGTAGGATGGTCAAAACAAAGGAACTTGAAGACAGGTTTAAGCGAAGCAGCATATGAGTAGAAGCAGAGATGGAGTTTCTCAGTAACAATTCTCTAACATAATAGCAACCGTCAAAGATCAGTTAGGAATTGTGTATTCTATTAATGATTGATGAAGGGTGAAAGGAGGTAGTTAGACTCTTGTGATATTCTCTGAAGATTCAGTTACTCTTCAACCTTTCAATTCTTCTTCCTTGTTCTTCGTTTCTGCTTCTTCTGCTCTCTGTAACAAAAAACACTTCCATATCAGTAATAAAATTCCTTTTCAGTACTTGTTTAGCTTCTGGATTGTGACAAATTGGTATCAGAGCACTCAATCCTTGGATATGGCAGAAAACACCAAACTTAAAATGCTAGAAACCATCTGAAGGACCAGGATTTGAAGATTTCAGAGCTGTCAACAAATCCGAGGTCTCAACTGGAAACGCAGAATGCTCTAATGTACGCAGCGGTTGAAGAAAAGTGCGGCGCGATGGGCAGAGATCTGGAAGAACGAGTGGATCAGATATTGTCACGAAGATTACAGCAATTTGAAGATAGAATGGCGATGATTTTCCAGAAGAACGCCGGGAGGAACAAGTCAAGTGATGAAGATGAATCCAGTCACTCTCGTTCCCTCAATTCATCTTTCACCCAGAGCAGTCCACAGGAAGGGAAAAATCTAGGTAATCCTCATGCTGAACGTGCTCATAAGATATCTAGAGATGAATCAGTCATGAATGTTGAGGTCAGTTTCAATTGGAAGGAAAAAATTGGTAGAATCTCGGGTAATCAACATCCGAAAATAGAATTAGCCATTTTCAATAGAGAGAATCCTCGGGAGTGGATTCGTAAGTGTGAAAAGCTCTTTAGTTTTTTCTCAATTCCTGAATCTCAGAAGGTAGAAGCTGTAGAGATTTACTTGGAAAACAAAGCTGAAATATGGTTTCATGGCGAGAAATTCATCAAATTTGATTGGAAATGGGATGATTTCAAAGAGGCAGTGTTGAAAACAGTTCGGTGACATTGGTGGAAAAGATGCAATTGAAGAATTCAACAAACTCATGCAGAAGGATAGCGTCAAAAACTATCAAGAAAATTTTGAGGAGCTGAGATCTCTGATCATCTGTAAGAATCCTTTATTACCTGAATCGTATTTCATGTCAAGTTTTATCAGTGGATTGAAAGATGAACTGAAACCTATGGTTAAGTTGTTCAAACCATCTACACTGCAAGAAATCGTAGAGATTGCCTTGCTTCAGGAACAAAACATGAATATGATGTCTAAAAAGAGTAGAAACTGGATTCATTATGGTTCAGTAATTGGAACTGAAATGAAGTGGAAATCAGTTGCTGATAAGGGTAGCTTGAAGGATCAAAAAAATAACTCAGAAGAGAAGAATGATAGGAGGGTGTATTCTGGGAATTTCAAGAAAATATCTCCACAGGAAATACAGTTTAGAAGGGAGAACCAGTTGTGTTTTAAATGTGGTGAAAA
>JAULKM010000012.1:11374771-11396194 GCA_032355605.1 Rubia tinctorum | reverse complement strand
GAGTCTTACTACATGGGTTTGGAAGCTTCAAACAATTGCTCCCAAGTGATAAGTTTACCTAGCACAAATCAAACTAAAATTCATAGACAAATCCATACAAAAAATAAATAAAGAAAAGAAGAAGAAAAATGAAGCACTGGGGTTCTTGGAGAAATATTTTCGTCCAAGAGAAAGAGGAGAGATGAAGATAAGATCAGGAGTATTTATAGTACAAAAGTGGTTGCAGCTACTAGGGTTTTTGGAAACTTTTGTGCCTATTTTTAGGCCAATTTCCTTCTACTATATATATGTACCTATGTCTATTAGTGTCTAAATTTATGCCCATTTTTCATATCTTAAGAGTGGGCTAGAGAGAGAAAATACTCTTCCTTCTCTCTAAGTTCTTTTCTTTTCATTTTTTTTATTTTTCTCTTGCTTAAAAGTGTTGAACCCAATGAAATACTTGGGTTCAATGCTTAGGGAGTAAGGGTCTAACTTTGGGAACATATTTGTATTCATGTATTAATGTTCATTTGTGATATTTCTAGATCTACATATTTCTCTATTTTTTGTGATTATTATGTTGGCTTGTTCTTATAATTCTTGTGAATTGCATGATTGTCACACTTAGTTAGCACACACCAAATTTTAATTTCATGTTGTTGCACTATTGCTACCCCCGTGGAAGGAAACCTAGATGCACTTGGGGTGACGATAGTCTGAAACCGTGTGGGTGTGAGCAACTAGGTTGTCGTTGTTAATCGTTATGATCAATCGTGCTCTAGTTATCCGACTATGCGGTTTGAAGGGTTGCGAGTAGAGATAGACTAAGTAGAAAACTAGAACTATCTTATTGATCCTAGAGCCATCAATAAGATGCCTATTTCCTTTGCCTTTGTAGGCCTAGGGGTAGTGTGTTCGTAGTGTTCCGCCCATGGTTTAATTGCAGTTGGGGTTTAGATATAGACTCAATGATATGATTTATATTTTGCTCCCATATGCTCACTACCAACTACTAGAAAGTACTTAGTGGCAAGTCAAGGGTCATCCATAGAGATGCTAGAATCTGAAAGTTAACTAGAAACAACTCACAATCGGGCTTCACTCCTATTGTGTGTCGGTAATAGCTAGTGCTACAAATATTGATTGGGGTTTTTTTATCTAACTATTGATCATGCAATTCAGAGAGATTAAATTATATTAAACTAGCCTTGGGGATATTTTCTTAACATGAGTGATGAATGACTTTGATCCCAGATTCTATTGCATATAAGACATATAAACCTATCCCATGCCTATGTTACATAGTGTGGATGATTGTCTGCGATTTCCAATGTCTGTCACACAAAGGTTCATCAGAATCTTATAGGTTATCACCACAGCCTCCGTAATTAGGAAAAGTGTGTTGATCGAACAAAGGATTCGAGTTGCACTCCTCTTTCCTCGTAAAACTCACTCACTGTGTTAACGCACCCCCGCTTAAAGGATCAAGTTCGTAAGCAGTCGCCTTGCATAGGTAGAAACCGTTAGGTATGAGAGTAAGGAAAATACATCTTAGGCACTTCACTATGGAATCTTTTCCCTAGGCCTATAGAGGCAAAGGAATCGGTGTCTTACAATAACTCGAGGATTGAAATGACTAAGGTCGCTACACGACAACCCTAGTTTCTAAAAACTATACTATAAGAAACAACACATATTACCTCAGTTCTACAGAATTTTTTACCTCGGATTTTAGTCCCAAAAAAACCGTGGTAAATATTGTTGTAGTAATGAGTAAATTTTTTAACTTGGTTTATAACCAAGGTAAAGAGACTTTTTACCTTGCTTTTGTACCAACGTCGACAGGTTTTGTGACCGACATTGGTCCAAGCAAGAAGGCCAACAATTGGAGACCATAGTTGCAACATTGTTCAAAATGACATTGGCGTGCATAAGGAGCGACGTCGATGATAGATAAAAGGTAGACGATGGGACTAGAATTACTGTCACATCATCAATGTCAAAGTACGAATAAATAACAGAGACGTCACAGACAATGTTATACGACACGCATGCTCCAGGTCACCCTCGTTGTGTGCCTGCTAACTTGGAAGGCTATTAAATACAACATCATATTGCATGGCTGGCGTTGCAAAAAAATCTGCCAATTTATGTAACGTTGGTAAGCTGTTATCGCTTCACCGATTTGTGCGATGTCATGGATTAGTCGTGGAGACATCAATTCTCATACAATATTATAACATTTAATATTTGATTACACAAAAAATGTTCGTCGATAGCCGTTACATATTATTTAATGTTGCATAACTCGTGAAATGGTTGAACATCATACAACAATCAATTGTTGTGCAATTAATGTCTAAAATAATGAGAATGTAAGGAACCAACAAAATAAGAACATATATTACAAATACGTGTTAGAATATATTAAATACATGAGGTTGATATGAAATTAAAACATTAATTGTATTAAACCTCCATTGTCTAGGTTGCACACTAAAAGTCCATCGATAACTCTCTCTGTCCTATTACAACCAATACACATGAAACAAAATTTATGTCACAATTGGGAAGTTCCCAAATGATGTACATATAATATAGTCATACACAGACGACATTAATGTCAACATGTAATCAGTACCTTATCTTATTATAAGTGACATCGCATGCAGGAGATATTGAAATCATGAAGTTCAACATAGAAGCGATGTCAAACATTCACATATATTTCAATAATTTCATAGCCTATGCGACGTCGGTCATCGTTCTGTCCTACATCGTATGGGATGATTATTAGTGACTGACGTCGCACATTCAACCTGTGTTCATTCGAATATGATATTATTGTCCACAATCAGCCTTATTCTAAGCCTTTTGTATCACACCTTATAAACATTGCATTATCTTGGAAACAAGAACAATATACATTATATAACATGTAACAAAATCATCATACTTAATGAAAATATTCAATCATTTGTCAATGAGAAAAAAACATATAAAAGGTAAATGGTAATAAAGATGGGAAATGAACATGGAATGGATGTAAAACTATCTCAATTAATTTGAACAAGGGGATGCTCCATCATCGGATGCTTGTTGATGTTTGAGAGAATCAATTTGATTGAGTTCTTCAATGGTTGTATTGGTGTGAATGAAAGGATGGTGTGAAGTTAGGTTTGGAGGAAGAGTAATGGTGATGGGAAATGGGTGTTGTTGCTGAATGTTATTGACATGAAAAATGGAAGGGGGAAATTTTGGTTCAAAATTTTGGCTAAAAATTTAGGTTACCACTGGAAAATTCAATTCCAACAACGACGCAAAAGGGTCTCTTTTGGGTTCGTTTGATGCGACACATTTGCAAAATTGCACATAAGGATTACAGTCTAATTTTTTAAAAGGGCCGTAAAATACTCCCTGTTAAGATTGCGTCCCCTTCCGACGACCGTTTATGCACAGATCGGAACATCATTGTTCTGAAAATGGGAATAACAAAATGTTATCTCCAGTTTTACATTTCAACTTCTCCCACTTTCTTGGAATGACCTAATTGCAAAAATTAAAAAGTTCACCTATTGTTCCAAACCCGATTATGTTCGTCCCAAAAAGAAACTTTGACATCCATAGTCAAACTTATACTAACCGATGGTAGTAAAGAAACTGGTCTTATTCCACATATACTTCCATAAGTTCTTCCGAATGACCCCCTGTATACTTATCAGTAATCATCTACAATTTACTCTAGACCATGTACTAGCTATATAAAAAATTAATGGACGGAATTCTATTATCTTTTTATTCCATAAAAAAACCAAGAACATTAAATTTCATGTGATTCTATGTGGTGGAAACTATCGTTCTCATAACGCTTATCGTAAGAGTATTAATGGAATACTAACAAAAATACATAAAATTACCCCGGTCTATCTGTGCATGATGACTTGAGGAATAATATAATTGTATCTCCAATTTTTCATTTCCAGTTCTCCCACTTTGTTGGAGGGACCTAAGTGCAAAATTTAAAAAGTAAACCGGCAGTCCCAAAATCAATTCCAATCGTCTCAAAAGGGACCTTTACCATCCCCAGTTGAACTTATAATCTCCGAAAGTGATATAGAAACTAGCATTATCCCACGAAAACTTCCACAAGATCTTCCGATTAACCCTTGAATATCATCTACAAATTACCTTAGACCATGTACTAGCACTTTAAAAAAATTGATGGATGGAATTTCATTATATTTTTAATTTATAAAAAACAAGATTGGGTAATTTCTTGTGATTCTATGAGGTGGAATTTATCGTTCTAATTAATAACTTTCATCATAAGGGTATTAATGGAATACTAATAAAAATTAGGGACGAATAACCCTGTTCCTTGATGCCTAATCGGAAAAACATGATTGTGACAATGTGATTTAGATAATTATGTATCTCTAATTTGCATTTTGTCCTCTCACCTTCTCAGAGGGACCTAAGAGTAAAGACTGTAAAGTTCACCAGTTGTGCTAAAATCGATATTGATCGAACCGGACATTAATAAAGTTCATGGACATTTATTCATTTCAATTATTAGCTCCTAACAAACTATTAACCATTATGAAGGTCAATTACGTTCATTTGGTCAAACACAGGCCCAGTTGCTAATCTAATGGGCTGAAATAGTGAGGCTCACTTTCAGGTAAGCCGACATCGCTCATACGTCGGTAACAAGTTGCTATAATTGAAATATCTACGATATCGCACATACCGAGGTGGAATTCACAAGTGTCAAATAAAATCGTTTTGGTTAATTTAGACCCATTTCTATGGTACTGGGCTGAAATGGTGACGCCCACATTTAGATTAGCCGACATCTCTCATACGTCAGTCCAGTGTTGGTAAGGTCGACTTACACGCGATGTTGCACCAGCCGAGGCAAAATTCAAAATGATTTGTAATGACTATATATGAAGCCCACCTCGTACATAAAGTCAAACATTCAACTTTCTCTTGAATTTCAATAATCCCTCAACCCATTTTCACAAAGGTATGGTTTCTTGATTCCCAAGATTACTTTCATTTTCCTATTTTTCCTTAAATTTGATATGTATATTGTGTATCAATATGTTGTTTTTTTTGTTTTGAATATCCTAAAGATTAGGGTTATAGGTTGTAGTTTAGAACCTCTATTTATTCTTTTTCTGTTGGTTAGAATGCATCTGTTAGGATTAAATGCGACGTCATTGGTCCTTCGATCCTCCTTTGTTTGGAGTGATCGTCTAGCAATGTCGCTCATTCATATTTTCTACTAACAATGCTTAATTGAGACATCGCACCATTCTCGGTTAACCAATCAGTTTTACCGAATGGTTAGCGATGTAACTTTGACATGTCAACCATCCCATTAGTTTGAAGCAACGTGTCAATGACATTGCTCACACATGGTGATGTTGTGATTTTTGACACCACTTATCGTACAAACAAGTATAATCTTATGTGTCCTCCCATTGTCGGGATAAACAATCACTAGAACAATGCAATGTTTGGGTGTGTTTTTACTAGAGACAAAAAGGCTGAAACTTTCATATGGCTGCTGGAGGTATACAAAAAATTAATGGGGTGAAAACAATCAGTGACTATATTCACTGACCAGGATTTAACTGTGTCAAAGGCAATTAAAGAGGTATTTCTATGTTCTATTTCATTATTGATGTTTCAAGATCTTTGTTTGACCTTTTACATATTAGGGATCATGTTTTAAGTCTTCCGTTGATCGATGTTTTGGAACCAGTGTCTAACATGTTATATTATTTAGTTGATATTTGATCAAAACAGTCTAACCTGTTAAATTATTCAATTGATATTCTAAATTTAAAAAATTGGCTTATCATTATCTGATTGGTGATGTCAATAATTTGAAGTTCTAAATCATCAGCACAACCTGATATAGGAAACCTGAGAACCCATCATGAGCATATGTACAATTTCTCTTGGTTTTGAAATTGCAACATGAGTATCCTACATTTTAGAATTGATGTTACTAGTAGTGTATAATCTATTTAATAAATTGGTTAATGATGCATGTACTGAAATTTTTGTTTCGTAGGTATTCTAAGACACAAAACACAGACTCTTTTTGTGACACCTAAAACAAAATACCATTAGTCATTACGGAAAAGTAAAGAGTGATAAAGAATTTGGAATGGAATTCGACCACTGTTGTAAAGGTTGTGCAAATGAATATGAATTTGAAAGATGCTGAAATTCCATGATAGATATCAACCACCTGCAAGACGAATATTGGTTCAAACGCTTATATAAACTCCAAGATAAATGGTTTAGGACATTAAGCAAGGGTTTCTTCTCATCTGGAATTTTGCCATCGCATCATAGTAAAAGTACAAACAAAGTAATTAGCTTCAATGTTTATAAAACTAACTTGACACAATTTTTCACAATCTTTGGAAAAAACAATCAAAAGTTGGAGGAGCACGGAGACAAGCAGGGAATAAAGCGAATCAATAGGAAAACCAAGGGCAGCACTATAAGGGCCCAGATTGCTGAAGCAAGCTGGAGAAATTTACACTCTTAAAGCTATTAAATACTTCAAAACGGAATGAAAACTGGCAATGACGAGTAAAGTGGAGAAAATCTTCAACATTGGCTATGAAGATGTATACGAAGTCAGCCAAGAAAACAACGAAACAAATGTAGAGAAATTTTATTACAGACTCAGGGATGGTAAAGTGCAGATCAAGTGTCCTGCAGATACTTTGAAGAAGTAGGGTTGTTGTGTTTCCACGCCCTTCGTGTGCTCCACTTGCGCAACCTCACAACCATACCTGAAGATTATATCCTCAAGAGATGGACAAATATAGCAAAGAGGGAAACATGGAACAGAGTACTTGGAGGTGCATCAACACAAAATAGGGAGAACAACAGTAAAATAAACGGTAAGATACCATGGCATCATGAAATGCTCAGAAAATACTAAAATTTTATGTTGAGAAGTGAAGATGATAGAGAAACTCATAAAACACTTGAGGATTGTTTGAACAAGGATTCAACTGCACCGTGTCAGCTAGTTGCTTTCTATCAAAGATCAAGACAAAATAGAACAATTAGCGACAAACAGTGCCAAGGATTCACCAACAAAAAGTGCTTCCGAAATCATAGATTCAAAAAGAGCAAAAACAAAGGGAAGAAGTAAGAGGTTGAAATGAAAGATTGGAAGGAAGAAGCCACAGAAGAAGGATTTTAGGTCCTAGATTCCAAAAGCCCAAATTATGTGAATTAGAGAAGAGCAAACTTGATGAAGGGTGAGTTCCAAACTTGCAGAACAAATATGATGTTTCACAACTGTTATTTGATGTTTCACTAATGTCATTTGATGTTACATTTTTAAGAACTAGAGATTTTGAATTAAATATTATTGCTCACCTTAGTGTAACACACAATGTTTATTATGGGAATCATTTTAAAGTTAACTAGTTTCTATAAGTTTCTTGTTCGAGTACTGAAATTTATTATACAGGAATATGAAGTTTTAACTTAAAATTGTGCTAACTTACAGTTATGTAATGATCATTTAAATGGAATTTTACAATCATTATACTGAAGTTACAACTATAAAATGTGGCATTTTTTACTGATAGACTAAACAACTGCAAAAAAAGTGATGTCTTAATTTTAAAACATAATGTTTCATAGGTAAGCATTAATATATTTTAAAAAACCTCTGAAATAGAGTAATAAGAGTTAAAACATGGAAAATAAACATTATTATCAATAACCTAAAACATCAAAACCTGCTCTTGAATTATCACTGCATTACTTTAAGAGGTCAACTTCAAACCAGAATTCAAAAATCAAATGTTAACTTCCAACCAGAATTGTAAAAATCACCTAAAGATCCTTATCCAAAACCTAAAACACTTGCTAAAATATCCAAAACCAATATTCCATAAAACATCAACTAGCAGTACTTAAAACATCATCCACAAATACAATTTCATCACATCATATAAAAAACTCTTAATTCTTCTTTGATCCCTTTGATAACTTTGTTGCATGTCCCCCCTTCTTCTGAAAAGCTTTAGACCCCTTCTTCTCAAGTACAGTAGGAGAGGAATCTGCAACTGCTATATCATCCAAACTATCAAGGCCAAGGTCAAAACAAGGTTCAGTTCCTATCTTCGATGTTGGATCTTTATGAGTGTACTTCTTCAATGATTTTTTGATGATTTCATCAATCTGATCAAACAAATCATTGCCAAAATAATCCTACGAACACGCGGGAATTGGAGGAACAACATCTTCGGGGGGAGCTGGCATTTTTTCACCAAGCTTCATGATTTCAGCAACATACGATCTTGTAACAATTTCAATGTTCCTGGTAAACCTTATTGAGAGCTCAGCGGCATCCTACAAAAAAATTATTGCTCATAAATTGAAACATAATATAAAAAATGACAAACAAATTATAAATTAAAAACTTAGAGAAGGAGCTTTAGCAAAAATATTCGCATCAGAGGGTAAATCATGAGGATTTTCCAATACTACATAGTTAGAGGTACTCCTGGCAGTGCCAGGACCTGGTCCCGATCCTACACACTTTAGTTTTCTTGTGGTAGTCAATGGAAACCCATTGTCGCTCATCAAGCAAGCATCAAAATTAGCAATGCCAATGGACTTACACATAACCTTCACCTTCTTATCATCAAAGTGCTGGACTAAGGGAAGGGCAATAGACAATGAGATTCCTTGAAATGGAAATCTATATAGATACCATACCAAGGGGACAACCACACGACCATTCACAACATCAAATGGTCCATTGTTATACCTCTCTATAGCATCACAAAAAAAATCAACACAAACTCACACCAATCCTGGTTTCTCGATCTCACTCACATTCTCCGCAACCCTCAACAGCTTATAATCAACAGTACATCTACATGTAGGACTAAAGATATTACACAGAACATACATCAAAATATACTTCTTAAACTCATTACCTCCTTCAGTCAACAAAGAAATCTTACCCAACATCCTATCACATGGAATATTATCATTTTTATCAATCCCTAGTTCCATCTTCCATTTCCCCCTTAACTCTATGTCCCTATTCTGCCCCTTCCCAGAATTACTAACTTTTAAAACCTCAATGTCACTTATAGCAAGCACAAAGAATTATAGACATTATCCTTAATTATGTAAAACGTATCATTACCTATGCGCTGCAAGAGACTAATAGGATTGAAGTTAGAGACCAAAAACTGAATAAAAAATTCAGCAAAAAACCAAAACTAATATTTAGCAAGCCTTCAAAACCTATCTCAGTAACTGCCCTCATCTGCTCAGGAGTCAATAACTTCACAAGCTTAGAAATTTTACCAGGGCTACACTTCATAAAGTAGCCCCTCTTCTAGCTGCAAAAAAGAAATAAGCAACAATAAAAAAAAGTTGAAACATATTTTAAAACTTTAAAAATATTCACAAAAATGCCTTGATCCATCATTGATGCCCTTAGGAACTTTGGACTTCACAAGTCCTCCAACCTCCTCTCTAACCCTCTTACTAAGAACAGCTTTACCTTTTCCCAACAGAAATTGTTTTACTAGCAACAACAGCTTTCACACCTTCCTCATCGATATTTGATTCACCACCAGACTCTTCAGCAACATCCTCAACTTTTTCATCAGAATCTAATGAACCATCAGATTGTTCTCCATAATCATCAAACTTTTCATTTGAATCATCAGACTCTTCATTTGAATCATCAGACCCACCTAATGCATCATCATCCTTCTCCTCACTAACTAATTTATTGTCAACATCTTCATCAACATTCTCCTCGCTTTCATATTTGCTACCAACATCATCACCAGTTTGTGGTGACGCCTCAAAAACTTTTTCTGAATCTTCCTCCTGGTCAGATTCTTCACCTTCATCACCGGCCTCCTTGTCAGATTCCTTGTTAGCCTCTCCATCTTCCTAAACATCATCTGCCTTCTCACCTTCATTGTGCAAGCTATGTTCATATTCTGAGCTATCTTCATCATCAGACCCCTTATCAGTTGTTTCCTTTTTTTCATCATCAGCAACAGTCTGATCATCATGACCAGTTTTATCAATCGGAGATGCAACTGTGTGATATTGATAGGGGGAGTACCGAAGATCTCTTCTGCAAAATAGAAAGAATAAATCCACAATTAAATAAAGGTGTAACATGAAAATATAAAGAGAATTGGTAATTTAAAATAAGAGGGTTAAAAAAATATAATTACCGGATAGAAGATCATCAACTCCAGCATCAGTCAACATAGATTTAAAACAAAGATTTGAATGAAGCTTCTTCGAAGCTGCAGAAACATTTTCAATCTAAATGGCAGCAACACCTATATACATATTAAAAGCAAAAAAAAAAACAATAAGATTACAAAACAAGTGATATTAAATAATAAAAAAACACATCAAATCAAAAGTAAAATATTTCAAAGAAGAAAGAAATTACCGTCTGCACTAGAAGATTTCTCAATTTGAACATAAATTTTTTGAGCACCATCAGCTACATTAAAAGAAACATCATTGCGTATTAGTAAACAGGAAGCAAACAAATAATAAAACCTCAAATCAAAACTAAGTATTCCAAAAAAATTATTGATACCTTTTTGGCAGATTTTCCAATCAGTATAGCTAAAATTGGGCTAACCACGTTATATAAATTAAATAAAACATCAAAGCCAGATTACTAAATAGGAAGAAGCAAAAAATAAAACATCAAAACTCAGAAAATAAGTATTAAAAACTATTTTTACCCTTTTTAGCAGATTTTTCAGTCTCTGCTGAAACTTAACTAACACCCTCACTTGAAATATATGAAACATCAAACTATATTGATAAAAAAAAGGTAAATATTAATTAGTAAAACATCAACTGGAGAAAAAAATCAAAAGTGAACATATTATCAGTAGCCTTCTCAGCTGAAGCATATGGAACTTGAGCTGCATGAACATTACTGGCATCCTCTTCTTAAATACATAAAATGTCAAAAAGGATTTACAACAGGTAGTAGCAAATTAATATAAAAAATCATATAATAAAACACAAAATTAAAATTTGAATAATACCTTTGCCCTCAGAATCACTATTACGAGCTAGGACTTTGACCTTACCAGTCACAAGTTTGACTCGTTTTACAGCAGTTTGCTTTACATATCTCTTCCGGAGTTTTTCTTTGGCCACAAGAGCATCAGGGACTGTAGATGTTGGAACTGACACCTCAGCAACTTTCTTCTTTTTTTTCCTTTCTTGGGCTCGGGACTGAAGGAAAAATAAAACATTAAAAAACCACAACAAAATTATACAATTAAATAAAATACCTGCATTAAATGTGGGAGTCGACAAACCATAAATCCTATCATATTTTCTGACAGGACAATCTACCACATTCTAAAAGAAGGAAACATAATTGATGGCATTAATAACAGCAACACACACACATATATTCACATAAACATCAATCAGAAAACAAGTTCAAAACTAGAATTCAGGATAATCAAATAAACAAAACAATGATCATTAAAGAAATGTAAAACATCCATATGAAACCTAAGAACATCATTCTGCACAAAAATGACAAAAATTGTTGGCAAACGAAAAATGTGAAACCGGCACACATACATCATCATTAGAAATAGTTAATAAATACAAGTGAAAACTTGCACCATCATCACACATAGAACCACACAGAGTTATCAAGTAAAAAATACAAAGCAACACACATGAATCAACAGAGTTTAAATAATTGAAACAACTGCTCATACAGAATAAGTAACACATCAACATAAATAGAAGCACTGTAATTTTAAAAAAATAAAAATATCAACAAAAAACACAAATTTTGAAAAGCTCCATACATAACACCTTCGCAGAATGAACATGTGTAACAACGTCACCTTCACGGAATGAACATGTGTAACAACATCATTATAACATAACAATAAAGTCAATTGGAATATTTGTATCATCAAATTGAAACTGTAAAACATCATTGAAAACCCTAGATCACAAAAACATCAGCTAAGATACTTAAATCATCACTCCTACTAAAATATTACAATAAGAAATCAACAATAACAGTATAAAACACAAATAATTAGAACTGCATATAAAACACACTTCCAAAATGAACATCTATAACAGCATGAGTATAAACAGAAAGGAAAGTCAATTAAAATACTTGAAACATCATATTGAAACAGTAAAATATCACTTAAAACCTATACGGCAAAAAAGTAAACAATTATAGTAACAAAATTCAAATATTTCTGCAAAATAAATAAAAGCAACAACAAACCTTGAGAAGAAGACTTCTTCTTCTTCTCCTTAACAGCGACCTCCGGAGAAATAGAAGGCTGGGAGTAAGATTTAGCGATTTTCAACACAACTTCATCGAAATTGATAGATTCAACTTGACTTACTCGACATATACAAAACAAAAAACATCAACATTAATGCAATTAAAATTGATCGACGTCAATGAAAACTTAATAAACAACATATATATGAAAATCTTCGTCGTCGGAATTACCTGATGAAATACGAAAATTATTTCCAAGTGAACATAGAAAAAACTGCAAAAATTCGATCGAAAGCTCTGAGCTCACTGACAAAAATGCGTATCATACAACAAAATTGGCTAAAATTAAAGATTATCGGCCTGAAAGACAAAGCTAGGTTGTCGGAATTACCTGATGAAATAACAAACCGATTTGCAAGCAAACAGAGAAGAAAATACAAAAATTCGACCGAAAGCTCCGAATTTAGTAACATGCAACATGATCCGATGCGTATTTAGCAACGAAATCGGATGAAATTAAAGATTCACGGCAGAAAACACAAAGCCAGGTCGGCGAAAAAGGGGAAATTAAGAAAGAAAATAGCGGTTTTTCGAGAGAGAAAGTACTGATGAAAATGAGGAGAAGACGAAGAGAACGCTGAATAGTAAGGGTATGGTCTTATTTAATTCATTTGAAATTTATTCCCTTCAGAATTCGAAAACAATAATTAATACTCCATCCCAAATTAAGTCTCTATTATTTACTAATCAACCCATGGTCTCGCTGTGAGACGTCTCGCACAAGACTTTGTCTTCAAGTATGGATTTTAGGAAGACTAGTTTGAGTATGGATAGTTCATGTACGCTTTTTGAGACGAGTGGTATTGATTTTGAAAATTCATGTAGGAATGTTAGAAATTTATACTCTTTATGTCTCAATTCAAACTGCACACTTCTTTTTTTAAAACTATTCTCTATCAAATTTTGACCGCATATTTGAATAGATATATAACAACAATGTTATCTTATATGGTATTGTTGAATTCGTCGTAATAAATAGTTTCTAAATATCAACTTTTTATTTGTCGTTATTATACATAGGTAAACATATTAACAGTTAAACATGTTTCTTGAACAATGTGATCATGACTGTGCTGCAATTTTAATTGGAACGGGGGGAGTATATAAATTGGGATGGAAGTTTGGAGAGCTCTCAAAATATTCCAAATTTTTTTAAAAATGAAAAACATTCGGATTTGTTGACAAATTTTCGAAATTTTAATTATTCAGCTTTTCTTTATCCCTTCCCTTCGAAACTCTTCGTGAATTCATTTCAATTTATGGAAATGAAATTAAAATTTGGCGAAGAATTTTTGAGAAATTTTGTAGAAGAGGTGAAGGTAGAAACTTTGAAATTGGTAGTAGTGTGAAAACTTCGTGTTCATTTGACTCTATTTATAGGGCAAAAAATTGAAGAGGATTGGAAACACAAAAAAATTAAAAATCTATAAATACACGTAGATAAAAAAAAATTAGTCGTAATGACACGTGGCACCATTTGATTGAGCCACGTGTCCAAAGCTGAGTCGCTGGAAGAGAAATAGCCATTGGCCACGTGTACAAACTGAAAGGTGACAGATAGCACAACGATTAAATTTGGAGGGAAAAACTATCCATTGGACACATGGCCCAATCCGGTGTTGTCACGTCCCAAATGCATGAAATTTTTATTTTTTAAAAAAAGTGGGGACATTTCAGGACACGTGACCCAATCAGGATGTGCCACGTGTCCCATTGGGAGACAAAAAAGCAGGCCGGCACATGGGGAAGAGTGGTTGCTTCAACGGTTGCTGAAGTCGGGAACCGCCCACCGATTTCTTTATTTAGAAACCACAAAAAAAAAACATTGCAGTGTTTTGTGGTTTCTTTATGGTTTCTTTAAGAAACCACAAAAAAAAACCATTGCACTCTTATTTTCGGTCACATCAACTTGCAACAATGAGCAAGGCAAAAGCAATTCTGCTTTCTTAAAATGTTCCTACTATTCTAAACTTATTCTCTGCCACATCAGTTCAAAAAAAAAAGACAAAAGCAGTTTCACCATTTTTAACGGGGACAGAGGGTGTATATAATACTAAAAACAGCATTAAAAACATGATCTTCAGTAGGACGAGCTTAATAGTATCTTTCTTTCAACTTGAGCATTCTGGAATTGTCAAATGATTTGTCTTTAGTATGCTATCAGTTTCATGTCATAGATGATAAAATGATCCTAAGGGGCGTCATCGACGACAGAAACCAGGGGTAAGCTCGTTCTGCTATGCCAAAGAAGAATAGTCCCACGCTGACTATCAATATAGAATCCCCGGAAGTGGTTGATATGTTAAAACACGGCATCCTAAGAATTCAGCAAAACATCTTCAGCACCATTTATTGTCTAACTCAAACTGAACATTTGCCATTGATACAGCCATGAAATCTCACAGCAAGAGGCCTGACAACATTGATAACCTAAACAATGCAACACATGGTCTGCTTCATCCGCACACAACCAAGGGCTATGATGGACATATTTCAAAACCCACCGAGCATCAGATACAGTTGGAATCGCAAATCCTATAAACACTAGAGTATTTGAGGGTACCCGAGAGAAACAGAAACAAGAGAATTGAGGGCCATCAATAGGAAGGGTAAAGGCGTACCACAATCAACCTCAAGAAGATTGTAGCCTTAGAAATTACAAACATGAGAAGCTTGTAAACTGCACTTTACACTACTGGTTTTGTGGAGCTTTGCCATTGATAGCCTCAAGGTCAGTCTTGCACCTATCTCTCAAATCTTTTAGTGACTGCATATTGGATTCCTGCAACAGAAACAAAAATGTTGATTGCTTCTCATAACAAATCTAAAACGAGAAAATCTACAACCAAATCATGCAGAGGGTACAAGAAATGCTAACTAGAAGCAGCACCTAAAACATAAAATCTCAGTCATCCTACAAGCATTCTAGGTTGAAATGAGGTACAGTGGCGAGATAGAATATCATTTCCTTGGTGCCTACATATTCGCAATTTTCCATGCAGTTGATTCCTAGATAATGTTGTCTTAATCATTGATCAGCGACATAAATGGACGTAAAGTGCTTCTGAGTTACATAATCTCAATATCTAATTCATATAAATTCAACAGGCTTTTTTATATTGTCCAGTAATTGATAACAAACATACGAAGAAGGATCTATGCGTATTGCCCAATCTTTAAATTTCATGATGGTCAAGCTTAAGGTAAATAAGTATTACCAGCATTCCAGATGATTTTAGGAAAAAATATGTGTAACCAGCAATGAATATTTTCATAATAATTGAAATTAGGTGTGGAAGGCTAAGGAAATATTGCACCATCCAGGGAACAAGAGAGACCTGATAGCAAAAGCAGAAGCATGGCCTCCAAAAAAGAACCGAATAAATTGAGGAATTAAAGTGAGTTCGTTTATTTATCACCCTGCACCATTAACAAACAGAATGCAAGTATTGCATATTCCATCGTTCTAATAGAATGTGGGGCAGCCAAACAATGATTATACTAGCACCTTAAAAAGTACTCCCTCCGTTCAATTTATTATATCACACTTTTCCGCCAGTTTTCTCAAGACATGTTTGACCACTAATAACTTTTGCTACGTATACTAATGTCATGTAAAATTTTGATATTCGAAAACTACATGTCACGAAGAATCTAACGATACCTCACATGATTATATTACTATTTATATATTACATGAAATTTATGGTTACACGTGGCTTGAGAAAGTTGACTGAAAAGTGAGTCAATATTAGCTGAACGAAGGAGTACAAGAGTTGCGCTTTAATGCAAATCAATTTGGAAAGGAAACAACCACACATTTCAATATTTCGAAAGAATACTTAAACAAAATATTGGTAAACACGGGTAACAACTAACAACCTCACATTTCAATATTTAAAACAATTCTTAAAACAAATTATTGGTAAAGGTGAGTGATAACTCACAAGCTGGCTTCCTTCATGCGCAAACATCTCCCTCATGTGTTTAAAGAGGGACCTCCATTGAGCCATTAGATCATTTTCTAAACTTGATGATGTGCGCGAGCTTCCTGGAGCATGTTTATCAGTCCCTCTGGTCCTGGAACTCCGTTCAACCAAAAGGCTCGCATCTCTTTGAACTCTTTTGATAGCTTTGCGAATTTAAAACCGTAGGTTTGGAAAGGGGAAAAAAAGTTGGATCAAATAGAGGACCGTTGAAGATTACTGAAGACAGTAACTTTAATCTATTCACCTGTTAATCGACCCTGCATATCCTGGTAGTGGAGGTCTAGCCATACATATCCAGCTAATTTTACACAGAATCAAATGGAAATCAATTAATTTGTATAAAGATAATAGCTATTGCGAAAGAAATAACAATCGGATTATCTTAGTTGACAGGTTTGAGAAATCAGGAGGCTTAATTGTATTTCAGATTCAGATTACCTTTAGTGCAGAAAGAGCATGAACAAGATTTAATGAAGTCGTCTGTAGTCGAATCCAAGCATCCATCAGCCTTCAGTCCACTACACCTCTCTAGTTCAACAGTCTGAGAATCTGGAAATCTAGCACAATCAACAGAGCCAGATTGACTCAGATTTAGGTTGTCAATGCCGTGATCATCGTATTCAGTCTCCTCTGAACCATGTGTACCATCATCATGAGAACCAGCATGAGCCTTGTCACTATCACAAATTACTTCAACACCAACACAATCACTATCGGATTTACTCATAGGCATCGAAGTACGATCCCCACAACTACTTGAATCATCTACAGCTTGGATGTCAGCACGGATACCAGAACTGTGTTCCTCAGAATCCGAGGACTTGGGACCTTTAATTTCATTAGAGATCCTTGAAGCTTCCCCTGCCGCATTTTCTTTGGTAGGACTACTTGCGGTACTTAGTCGGGGGATTAGACACGCCCTCTTAACACAGTCCTTGTCAGTAACTTCAACACATTTGGTTCCAAAATTCTCCTTTTCCCTCTTATGAAAGTTTTCACATATCTTGTTTCCAGACCGTACACCCAGATCGCTAGAAATCGAGGAGAATCCCCTTTTACGGAGTCGATTTGTGACCTCAGCTAAAGCTACCCTGCCCTTTTCACACTCTTCAGAAGATTTATGCCCTTCCATCATCAAATGCAAACACTCTATCAACGAAAACAATGACAAAGTCACCCCTTTCTAAACTACTTTAACAGACATTTCCTGAAAAATAAATTTGACACAGAAAATCAACACAAAAATTAGGTTTACTTTACTTTCAGAAGAAAACGAAACACAAGTCCTATAAATGAAAACCCTAGAACATCGAACCCCGAAACAATCCCCAGAAGTATCGAATTTGGTCTTCAATTAAAAATCTCAAGATTATGCAGAGAGAGCAAAGCATAAGGAAATTAAAACACCGGATGCAAAGGCATCTTACTTGCATCGAGGAGAGAAGGTTACCCTTGAGGTGGAGGAGAAAGGAAGGCGGCGTGATTGACGCGGCTGTGGAGGGGCGGGGAAACTTATACGAGATTTAATTGGAGAGCGGTTAAGGCGGGAGGTTTTCGACGCGCGTTTTATGTTTTTGAATACAATGTAATTTGAGCGCCGCGTTTGTTTTTCAAGGGAGCGCAAACAAAAACCCAAACCTGGTTTCAGCACTGCTTCTTCCACAACTTCCACTATCCCACTCCCATTCTTCTTCCACTCTCTCCTCACCATCTAAATTGGCAGGATTTAACTTTAAAAATCAATTGCAATGTTTAATTATTAATATTTATTTAAAGACAAAGTCTTGTAAGACCGTCTCACAGTGAAACCAATTATTTAATTACAAATGAAATTTTAAATTGAAGTTTTAAAAGTCCATTGGGTGAATGTGAAATTTCGTTAATTTACATTTAACTCCAGGTATAAATATCAATATTTCATCATTCTCCTCTCATATTTTTTTTGAAATTTTCTCTCTCATCTCCTCTCCTCTCTCCACGTAAACCTCCGTCTTCTCTCTGCTCTCCATTTCTCTTCTATCTTCCTTCAATTCGAGCTCATTTTCTTCCAATTAACCACACATCCTCTCCATTTTCCTTCCTCCTTTCTTGCCTGCAGTGATTCATTGAGATTTTTGGAGTTTTCCAGCGAATTTTCCGGCTAACTTTCCGGTATATCTTAGGTTTCCGGCGGCCGAACACAATACGAGCTTTGTTTTGTGTTTATCTTTGAAGGTAATGTCTTTGCTTAGATTTTTTATGCATATTTTTTTCGATTTTTGTTCCTTTCTTTGGTTCATATGATATTAAAGGGTTTGTGTAGGTTATATTGAGTAATATTTGAGGATTTCTCTATTTTTTTTGTGTTTTGTGAGTTGTTCATACAGACTTGTGCTAATATTTATGTTGCTGATGCTGTTTTCTTAGATGTCTAGGAAAATTTGCCTCACTACTGATGCAATCGAGAAGGATGGAAGATTTGTAAGTTTTCTTAAATTTCATCGGTGATGTTTTAGGTACAAGTAAAGATGTTTCTCGTTTGCAGTTTGATGTTTCAGATTTTAGACTTTAGTATTGTTATATGTGTAGTGTTTTCATGATTAAGTGTGCAATTGATATTCAGTTTTGATTGTGTGTGATATCTTAGGGTTTTGTTACGATTTGTGCTAATTTTTGTGTCTTTGTTGTTTATTAGATGTCTAAAAATGCTTGCCCACTGTTGTTGCCATCGAGAAGGAATGCGGATTTGTAAATTTTGTTATTTTTCATATGTGATATTTTACATATTGTTGTTGATGTTTCTAGTTTTCTGTGTGATGTTTCATGTTTAGGTTTTAAATATTGTTATCTGTGTTGGTGTGATATTTTAATTTCAGTATTTGATGTTTGTAGTGTTTTAAGTGTGCATTTGATGTTCAGTCTTGTAGTTTTGATTGTGTGTATGATATTTTAGGGTTTTGTTACGATTTGTGCTAATTTTTGTGTTGTTTTTGTTGTTTCTTAGATGTCTATGAATGTTTGTCCACTGATGGTGCAATAGAGAAGGAATGAGCATCTGTAAATTTTGTTATTTTTCATATGTTATGTTTTACATATTATGGTTTTTTGTGTGATGTTTCATGTTTAGGTTTTAAGTACTGTTACATGTGTTGGTGTGATGTTTTAATTTCAATATTCGATGCTTCTAGTGTTTTAAGAGTGTAATTGATGTTCAGCTTTGATTGTGTGTATAATAACTTAGGGTTTTGTTACGATTTGTGCTAATTTTTGTGGTGTTGTTGTTTCTTAGATGTCTAAGAATGACTGCTAACTGTTGGTGCAATTGAGAAGAAAAGAGGATATATAAATTTTGTTATTTTTCTGGTGTGGTGTTTTACATACTGCTGTTGATATTTCTGGTTTTATGTTTGATGTTGTAGGTTTTAAGTACTTTTATCTGTGTTGGTGTAATGTTTTAATTTCAGTATTTGATGCTCGTGGTGTTTTCATATTTAAGTATGCAACTAATGTTTAGTTTTGTTCTTTTGATATTTTAATGTGTACTGATTGATGTTTTTAAATGTTGATATTGATGTTTTAAATAATGTATTTGATGTTTTTCAATGTAGTTGTCAGTCATGTTATGTGTGCTATTGTGATGTTTTAATTTTAAATATTGATGTTTTAATTACTGTACGTGATGTTTTATATTATTTTACAAGAATACTTTCCATATCAGAACTCTACGATACCATTGATGAGTTAATAAAAAAATTGTATGTGGAACCATGCTCTGAAGGTGTTCCCTTGAACAGAGAATGTAGTCGACCTTTGATCTGTGTGTTGGTAGAGTAGAAGTGTCATCCTCTTCGAAACCAGCAGGAGAGAATGCAAGTCTGTGAATAAGCAAGCATCAAAGGAAAACAAGTCAGGGGGGAAATAGAATTTGATTGTTTAGGATCTATTGTTTAAGATGATATTTTATAAATATTGGTTTATTTGTTAGAGCCGAGACACTAGATTCTTATTTATGTTTTAGGTTTATTTGTTTTTTTTCATTTTTATGTTGGCGATATCTTAGGGTATTTGAACATTTTTGTAATGAATGATGTTTAATAGTATGATAGTTATGACAATTGACAAAATCACAGACTAATGTAAAACTTAATTTAAAGGTTTCCACTTTTATATGTTAATTTTATATGTTTTTGTTGTGGCAGTGATGATTCATTGAATTCATTATATTTTGAGTCATTGGTGTTTGATGTTTTATGTCTTGTTCATCCGTAATATATATAAAGTGATACGTATCATTTAACATTTGTAAATTATCACGTAAAAAAATAAATAATATCAGTGGATAGAAGTGGAACATCAAAGAAGTTATTTCAAATGCAACAATAGTGGAATGTATATTTCAACACTAGTTTGAGATATTTTCTTTTTGATTGATGAGTTACCTTTTCTACATGCCATTTAAAAAATTGATATGATGTTTCTTATTATTAAATATTAGATTTTTATTTGATGTATTTTTTATGTTTCAACAGTGTGAATTGATCTTTTAAATTTTTATATTTGTGTTCGACTATTTTAATATTGATATTTTAATATTTTTAGTAATTCTATTTGATTTTTAAATATTTTTATTTAGTATGTATAGTGTTTTTGTTACATATTTTAATATTTAAATTTAATATATATTTTTAGTATTTATTTGACATAAAATTATTTAATTTGAAATTTTAGAAATTTTATTTGATAATATTTACTTTTAGTTTGATGTTTTATTAGTTGGATGTTATTTCTGTCCAAATTTACTTTTAAATCAAATTATATATTACCCCAATAAAAACTCATGTTTTCAGCCCAATTTTGGCCCAACTCGTTCACCTGAATATGGGTCATCTCCACGCTGCAACCCTGATGATCGGAATCCTCATGCCAGAATCACTTGCGCCAGATTTGTCTTTGAGTTTGACCACTCAGTAGCCGATTCAGTCGCCAAAATCTAGCCCTTTCAGATTCGACTTCGATTGCAATGGCGGAAGATGTTGGTCGCTACTTTCCACCGGTGATTGAGGACAA
>JAULKM010000012.1:11354494-11374671 GCA_032355605.1 Rubia tinctorum | reverse complement strand
TCGGCGACAAAATTGGAGACGAAGACCGGTAGGAAGATGGTCGGACAACATGACCCCGACGAAGAAGGTAGAGGGCGGCGATTTTTCGGCGCAGAAACGAAGGCAACCAAAGATGGAGAAGGAGAAGGAAAGAGTTCTCTTTTCCGTTCGACTTGTGTTTCTGGTCTGAGGAAAACCAAAGTAAAGTCGAACTCAAATTTTATGTCTTTTTTTAAATTCGTCTAATCAAGATGCATTCAGCGAATGGGTGTTCGCTTTTTCATTTTTTTGCTTTTACAATAATTAAAATAACAGTCGGCAATTTAAATTTAAAATTTAATAAAACAATCATGAGAAATGCATCCTCTATTTTTCCGGAAAAAAATATCAAACACTAAGCACGCATTTGCTAAATGCTTCTTCTGTTTTTCAGTTTTTTTAAATGCTGAGGACGCATTGCATCGACACCCAACTATTGTAGCACCAATTATAGAATTTTCTCTCCAAACTACTACCAAATAGAGACTTTAACATATGGTGCAAGTATCATCTCCTTGAATCAAAGAGGTATGCGAGGCTGTTAAAATGTCGGATTGGAAACTTATGATACGAGGAACACAGAATCGTTGTAAATCGTAATTTGGGTTGATACCTGTGCAAATGCTCCAGGTTGTTTTAATTTACTGTGCTGTGCATTAAAGTTGGGTTGATCTAGTAGCTGTACCAAGAAGGAAGAAATTAGTTTCATCATAGATGATGACGACAAGGCGATATTGTGTAGCAGCAGCCCAGCTGAAGAGACGAAACTACAAACAGAATTTAGAGATTACCCGACTGGGGAAAAGGGGTCTTATCCATGAAGCCGTCAAAATATTTCGCGCAATCCCCCACCCCAACACTGTCACTTACAACTCCATGATCTCTGCTTACGCCAAAAATGGACGAGTACGGGAGGCACGCCGCCTTTTCGACCAAATGCCCCTCAAGAGTTTGGTTTCTTGGAACACAATGATTAGTGGGTACGTGTGGAATCACCAGTTTGACAATGCCTCTCACCTGTTCGATGAAATGCCTCATAGGGACCCCTTCACTTACAGTTTAATGATCACTTGTTATGCGCGCAGCGGCTCTGTTGAAGAAGCTAAGCGCTTGTTTGATTCCATGCCTGATAAGAGCTGTGTGGCTTGTTGGAATGCGATGATCACGGGCTATGTGAAGAAAGGGATGGTGAGTGAAGGCAGGAAGTTGTTTGATGAGATGCCGGTGAGAAACTTGGTGTCGTGGAATGTAATGCTGTTAGGATACACGCAGAGCGGGAAAATATGTCGTGCTGCCGAGTTTTTTGAGGAGATGGAGGAAAAAGACGGGGTCTCTTGGAACTTACTGTTGGAGGGTTACATTGAGGATGGCGATTTGGATGCTGCGAAACAGCTCTTCAAAAGGATTCCCAATAGAAATGTTGTTTCTTGGTCTACTATGTTGAGTGGTTTTGCTAGGTGCGGACAGATTACTGAGGCAGAGGAAGTCTTTCAAAATATGACAGAGAGAAATCTTGTTTCCTGGAATGCTATGTTGGCTGCATATGTTCAAAATTGCAAGATTGATGAGGCTAGGAGGTTGTTCCGTGAAATGCCGGAGAAAGATGCTATTTCTTGGACTACCATGATCAATGGCTATGTTCGTGTTTTCCAGACTGAGGAAGCAAAAAGATTGTTTTCAGAAATGCCGCATAAAGATGTTGGGTCACAAACAACAATGATATCTGGGTTTATTCAGAATAATAGGGTGGATGAAGCCCGTGACATATTTGACCGGATAAGGATCCGTGATGTTATTTGTTGGAATACAATGATAGCAGGATATGCTCAGCTTGGGAGAATGGATGAAGCCTTTTCTCTATTTAAACAGATGGTTCAAAAGAACCTTGTTACTTGGAACACCATGATTGCCGGATATGCCCATGTGGGACAAATGGATAGGGCGCTTGAGCTCTTTGAGGTGATCAGAGAAAGGAACGTGGTTTCTTGGAATACTTTAATTTCAGGTTTTGCTCAAAATGGCTTGTATGCAGATGCACTCAAGAGTGTTATACTCATGATAAGGAAGGGAAATAAACCTGATCAGTCTACTTTTGCTTCTGGCCTTAGTTCATGTGCAATTATTGCAGCTCAGCAATTTGGAAGGCAACTTCATCAGATTGTGTTTAAGTGTGGCCATACAAAGGATGTGGTCATCACTAATGCGTTAATTACAATGTATGCTAAATGTGGAAACATTTTGAGCGCTGAGGATGTATTCAGGGATATCAACCATTCTGACAGTGACATCATATCCTGGAATTCCTTGATAGCTGGCTATGCATTGAATGGTTATGGAAAAGGTGCTATCAAACTCTTCCAAGATATGGAGAAAAATGAAGTAATTCCTGACCAAGTTACCTTTACTGGGGTTCTTTCAGCTTGTAATCATGCAGGCCTAACTTCCGTTGGTCTAGCCTTGTTTGACTGCATGACACAAAAATATGGCATTGAACCCTCAGCTGAACACTATGCTTGCATGGTGGACTTGCTTGGACGAGCAGGAAGATTAGAAGAAGCCGTTAAGTTAGTTAGGAAAATGAAGGTAAAGGAGACCGCAGCAGTGTGGGGTACACTTCTTGGGGCATGTTATTTGCATAATAATCTAAAACTTGCTGATTTTGCTGCTCAGAAACTTCTGGAACTTGAACCTCATAAGCTGTCAAATCTGGTTGTTCTATCCAATACTTATGCAGAGTCTGGCAGATGGGATCAAGTAGAAAGAGTTAGAAATACCTTGAAGAAGAATGGAATGGAGAAGGAGCCAGGGAGCAGCTGGGTTTAGAATCAAAAGGGCATATTGTATTTTGTCTCAAACAATAATCTGTCTGCGATCAGCAAGCATGAATATGACACTGGAGAATTTAAGTAGACAGATGATGGATTTTACATTTGAAAATTCTCAGGATCCTGTTCTTCTTGATATGGGATGATTAATCCAGTCCCATTAATCACCACAATGATGAAATTACTGTATGTGAGCATACAAATTTAATTTGTAAATAGCATACTGCATACCTCTAGCTCTATATAGGTCTGTTCTATGGCATCACATGTTTAGTTTGCCAATTGTGATTTGGTTCCATCTAGCCCTTAATATTGTGTTGTAAATTTGGTTTTTCTTAAATTTCTGCTTTTGAATTTTTTTCATGTTTGTTTGACCAGTCGATAGAGGTGGTGATGTAGTTGTATTTGTGTATGTCATATACACTTTGACTACGCTCTTTTTTGTGACTGGAAGTCTTCATTCGTAGCTTGCTATACCATTTTGGTGTACGCGACGTGCTATCGATTTTATTCCATTTTGCTGCCTTTGTTCTTTTTGGTGACTGGAGGTCTTCCAGGTGGAAATGATGCAGCTATTCCATTTTGCTTTTCTGTACAGAAATAAAGCTGAGAACTATTCTTATTGTTTACTCTTTCCTCATAGTTGTGGCTTACCTCATAGGCTCATATAGATTCAGTTTCAGGTACCATAATTGTGAATGTACTTATCAGCATACGGAAGACTCGCACTATGCATGCAAACCATTTGAAAGTTCTTGCATACTTGACTGGGAGTTTTGATTCAGTTATGCCATTTTGGCATACGTAATGTGCTACTGGGCCTATAATTTAATGCATCTTCCAGGTGGAACAGATTTTGTGATTGGATATGCAAAACAGCTATTAAACAACTGGGGAATAGTCGGCAGCAGAGGGAAGACTTGCTTGTAAGTGAGTTGGAAGCTTTTGCATACTTGCCATTGTTTATTTCCCTGTATGTTGATTCATAGTTATCGGCACAACATTGCAGTACTTAGTATATGTGCCTGAGCTGAGGATATCCTATTCAGTTGCAATAGTAATTTAAGAAACCTAGTTTTCTTTTCTTCTATCTGAGCTAGAATGACCATCTAAGGTTTGCTTAATCTGGAGTCCAAACTGGGCTCGTTAATCAAAACAATGCAATCTGATCATGTTTTCAAACTAGCCAACATTACAGTTAACATGGTTTCATCCTACATTTTATTTTAATGCCATTGCATCATTTTAAGCTGCTAAGATAATAATTGATTTTGCAATGCTCTTCTATTTGCCTTTTATTTTCCCCTCTGCAACTTTATGAAAGTTACTCCTGCTTGAGTGGTATGAAGAACCGATGCTGGCAATTATTTCGTATGCATATCCTATGATCAGAAGTAACAAGTGTTATCAATTTAGGGAAATGGACTTTTAGTTATTTTAACCATCCAAGGCGCACGCAGGATACTTCTTTGTTCGCCATTGGATGAGACGAGACTAGTTATTTTCTCAAATAATTTATTGCTAATGCATCCTTGATATATCATGCATTTGTCAATCAAAATCTGATTTGGTAACTTGGCGAAGAGCAGTATTTCTAGCTTTGTTCAGTCTTGTTGCCAATAAATGTTCAGCAGTCGGGATATCTATTCTGGTTGGGTTAGTAGATTCATTGGTTTGCCTGCTTCAGTGGTTCATCTATTCTTATTTTGGTAATTTTCACTTCATTTGTACATATGAGAGTACCATACCCAAGGTCTAAAATGAAGTGAATGCTGTGATTTTAGAGGAAAGAAAACAGAGATGCTTTGCTTGAAAGAAGCTATGTGCTGCCCAACAAAATTGTGAGTCGGGCATTAATCCAGCATCGATCCACCACTTCAAAATCACCCTGCCAAGCACACATTCAACTCGCATCCTGCAACACAGCTTTCTTGTTTTGCTTCATCTGGAAAATGAATTAGTTTCTCGTGATGGTTGCATGATGTTTAATTGGTTAAAAAGGGAAAAGGAAACACCAGTATGATAATTTTAATGTTTAATTAATAAGAAGAATAACCACTGGTATGCACCTTGGCTGAATTTCGAGCACTTATCAAGCATGCATCCGAGCTTGCAGTAATGGAGGCTGTGAGACATCTGGACCGAGGCAGCAGCAGCAGGAGGACCGCAGTGTTTTCTGCAGTGTTTAAAGCATTTTAAAGGGCTTATGCCAGTTGCTTTGCAACCCTTCATGCAATTGTCTAAGCAAAATCCATGTTTCACTGCTTCTGCATTTGCTCCGACTCCCCTTATCAGATACTGCCCTCCAAATAAAGTAACAGTCACCACCAAAGCCAGTGTATTCATCTTTCTATGATCCATTTTGCTTTTCCTGATTGATTTATGCTTTACTCTATTCACGGTTCATTTTTGCCTGGATATATATATATATATGCATAGCTTCAACATCTGATGGGATTTGAATTCTTTGGAAGTGGTTTACCTAATTAACATCACACTTGTGGAGTTGTCATTGTTGCACGGTAGCTCATGAAAATGAAATGATCATACTCGCACTGGCTTCACATCTTTAAGCTTTACAACAGGACTGTTTGGATGAGCAGGCCTGTGCTCCAGTTATTCCAAAGTAAGCTTAACACTTCTACAGTATAAAAACAATGGGCTCTAATTTTGGGCAGGGAGAGTAGATTTGTCATGATCATTAAAGTTCGATTAGGATGTCTGAAGAAAATTGGAGTAATTCGTACATTATGGAAGAGTGTGACATGAGTGGTTTCGTATTCATCAATGTATAGAGAAAGTTTCAGGAAAGGAGATCTATCTATAACTTTATGGATGTACCATTTTATTTTATTTATCTTAAAATATATATTTTTTAAACTTAAATGTAGTATTTTATAGGGCAAACGGTTTTTGTGACTCCTAAAATCTTGTCATCGTTCACTTTGGCTCCTAAAAATAGTTTTGACCCATCAACTTACATAACTATTGAGTCGTGGCCATTCCGTCGCGTTCAAGCGCCAAGTTTGGTCAAATGCATCAATTTTAAGGGTAAAATAGTCGTTTCCCATTTTCCCTTTTCCTATTTTTTTCTTCTAATTTTCTATTTCCCCCTTTTTTCTTTTTTTACTAGGTTTGCTTGCCAGCTCGTAGCACACGCCTTCATTATTGTGTTTTTCAAAACAACTTGTTGTATATTCCGTCCTGATTGTAGCTTTGTCAGGGACCTGCATCGCCAATGACGGTTTTCTAAATGGTAGTAGATCGAGGAACTCTACCAAAAAGGTACACTCCGCTGCAACTGCTCCACTCTCTTCTTCTTCTTTTTCTTCCTCTCGTGAGAACTGGATGAGTCATCATAATGTCATGTTTAATTAGTGTACTGGCCATTCTAATGGACATGAGCAGAAAAGACACAAAACTTATATTATTTCAAAGTA
Source organism: Rubia tinctorum (assembly GCA_032355605.1). Classification (NCBI taxonomy): domain Eukaryota; kingdom Viridiplantae; phylum Streptophyta; class Magnoliopsida; order Gentianales; family Rubiaceae; genus Rubia; species Rubia tinctorum. Next base: position 11,368,388 of record JAULKM010000012.1, on the reverse strand, counting down.
GCATCTTTTCCGATAACTTCGAAGGTTTCAGTGCCACAACAAAGTGTTCTGAAATTTCTTTAACTAAAAAGAATATACACTAAGATACTTGACAGAAAGCTACATCTGATCAAAAACAACTTACTTGCTCTTCTTCCTTTCGTTTTCCTCCCTTCCATGAATTCCTATATCAATGCATTTTGGCAAATAGTATATGAAAATAAAAGAACAAAACTGTTAACCACTGCTACTATCCCGTAATCAGAATATACTTCCTTTAGTTACTCCCTTAATTTGAAACTTTGTTTTCTATTGTATATACATTCAAAATATAAACATTCATAGTGTTTAGATACACGAAACTATGGATAGTGATGCATCATCACGTATTTACAAATGACAAAGATTGAGAAAGCATCACCTGACTAGTTCCTCAAAGAAATACTTCCTTGTGGATGTAAAGACTGTGAACAATCAAGCCCAGCAGCTGACTAACCTGCAATTCAAAAATGATTTCAATTTCAAAATCCTTATTTCATACCAAAGATAAACAACCACCGAAACACTTAAACAACATGTTTTTAAAAAAAATCAAGAATTCATTCAAAGAAATGCCCTCAATAATATCCAAGAAATATTCTTATTCTATTTCAATAGCATCACTTACTGAATACAAAAACAATACTCATATAACTCACAATACTTGTAAACATCAAATTCTTAGACTCAAATTGTTCATACCCCATTCAAATTCAGAATCCCAACACCTAGGGGTGTTCAACCGGTCATTTTGTCGGTTATGCGGTTAATCGGTTTTGGTTTCTACAGGTTTATAAAATTTTACAAGGAACCGAGCAACCGACCGACAATGTTGTCGATTTTACCGGTTCGTTTAGTATCGATTTCGGTTGATGTGTCGTTTATTACTGGTTACCATTTATATCATTCATTTGAAATTAAAAATATAAATCCATATTAATATTGATTAGTAGTTAGAGTCACAAAACTTAGAATAAAAGGTAAAAAGTTTAAAAATTGGATAATAGTGTTGCATAGGAGTTGAATAATATTTTGAATTAATATTAAAATTGTATCCCATCTATAATTATTATTGTTGCGCACAATTATAAACTACATCGAATTTTGTTTGCATAATTATTTGTTTTCGGTATAATTATTATTTAAAAATATATGGGCTAATAATATAAAGTTTAAAGAACAAGTTAATTTGAGTTAGTAATTTAAAATTTTGTTATTGGGTTTGTGATCAAAGCCCAAACTTTAATGAATTAATTTTTGGGGTTGAAATTAATTAATGTGCTATAAAATATCTTACCGGTTATCCGGTTAGATCGATTACCAAATAATAAAACCGATAAATAAATTGATTAACCAACATAACCGGGTAACCATAACCGATATTAACTGATTGACTAATTAACCGGTAAAGCGAATTAAATATCGGTTCAATTTTGACTGGTTATCGATTTTTCAGTTTTTTTGAACACCCTTACCAACACCTTCAAACACACATAAATAAAGTATTCATCCTACAATACTCCAAATTCAAAAAGGTTCAAAATTGATAGAATTTAGGTAAAAATGGTAAAAAAAAAGGGAACCACTTCCTTCCTAGACCATTTTCCTTTACTAAAAGCTGATGCATCATAAACGCTTACAGCTCACAACATATGTACAACTAATTCAATCAAACAAGTTTGAAACAAAGTGAAACATGGTAAGTAAGTTTGTTGGTTAGCATGTCCAACATTATCACTTCACTTTCGTTTTGGTTTGGTTACAACATTTCTAACGTCATATGTGTAATGCAATCAAGCACAATGCTATTATTTGGCTAAAATGGTAGTCAAATTATCACGTTCAGACCCACTGTAACTCTAACATCCTCAATAATATCTTCAATTCCCTTAAGCATCAAAGACCTAATATCGATGCCGAATTTAATATTTTTAGATGAATAGCCTCTACTCTATCCCATCATACTATTAGTTGCAGATCATCAAAACCCCATCATCACTAAAACTAATAAAAATTCATACCAAAATCAAGAAAAGAATAAAAGAAGAAGCAAATCATAGTACATGTGCCGTGCAGTTTTCAACAAGCCTAGTGCAAACAAATAAAGACCCAATTTTAATTAATCAAGCATGACACAAATCACCAATTGGCAAAACTGAATCATAAATACAAGCAAAAAATACATAAAATCAAATATGTCAGCACTAGTAAATCCTAGCTCGTTCTTACAGACAGGCAGATCGAAAATACGTTTATCACCATGAATGGAAAAAAATCTAGAAAGCTTCTGAGGAAAATAATAAAACACCTTGCGTGCTATTACTAAATCTGGAAACATTTTTTTCTAAAACCACAAAAAAGCACATGTAAAATTTTTAATAGCCCTACACATCGGACTGCGATAAACAAAGAGGAATAGAAGTTTTATGCAGGGCATTTGTCAATGGTAGTGTGGAACATGACCTAGGTGCAAAGTGAAAGAGCAGAAAAGGAATCCAAGGTCATTGATGTGTTAAGGTCGCAGAAGTCTTAAGGTGGCCAGCCGGTGAGTAGCGGTGATGAAGAAATGACTGAAGTATGAACAGGAAGGGCAGTAAGAAGAGGAAGAATAAGAGAAGGAAAGAATTACATAAGAGTTGTAAGAATAGAAAAAAAATAAGGGAAGAATAAAAGGTTAACAGAGAGACGTGTGGAAAGGAAGGAACGCGAAAAAACAATACAAAGTGCAATGACGAAAATCACTATTCATATCAACATCTCCACTTTTAATATATAGAGATTTTCCCTTTTCCTTTCCTCTTACCCTTTTCCGCTCCCGACTTCTTTGACCCACCACATCACTATCTCATCTCCTCGCCTCACCATCTCGGTGTAATGTTCTTGTTGAGCATCCTCAGGGAAAAAGACGTTCCCCAACTTTAGGTACTCCCTCCCGGAGCGTAACAACCGGGCCCTTGAGGAATTTGAGCAGGCTGCCGATGAACGACAGTAATGCCCGGACCACAGAGAGAGGTGTTTGTTGGATCTACATATGAAAAATAAGGAAATTGAAGTGTATACGGTAATATCACTAGCAATTTGGACATTCTAAAGCATTATCCTTCCTTCAATTTGTTGTCGATCAGCTCAATTTGTTGCTTCAGCTCTTGTATTGAAGTGGTCAATTTCCCCCTTGTAAAATATAATTTCATGATTATATTGATATTAGAAGGCCCCTATATATAGGACAAATACAAAGATCAAAGGCTAACGAGAAAAGGTAAAAGGTAACAAACTAGTCCTATATGGAAAAGGAAAAGATATTGACTAGTCAAATATGAAAAGGATTCTATCTTAATGATATTTATCTAAACCTAATATGAAAAGAATATTAATTAAAAAATATCCTTAATACTCCTCTTCAAGTTGGAGTGTGTAAGTCTAAGACACCCAACTTGCAAAGTAGTTACTGAAATCGATGACGTCCAAGTGCTTTAGTGAATATATCTATTAGTTGACTCGAGGTGCCGATATGATGAGTGACAACCTCACTAGACTGAACAAGATTTCAAAAAAAAAAAGACAATCAATTTCAATATGCTTTGTTCGCTCATGAAAGACAAGATCAGTGGAAATATGAATGACAGCCTGACTATCACAAAATAAGCTCATAGGAGAAGAATGATCAACACCAAGCAAACGAAGAAGATACTTAAGCCATATTAATTCACAATAAACCACAACCATAGCACGGTATTCTACTTCCGCTGAGGAAAGAGAGTCATAGGCTGTTTCTTAGTCTTCCAGGATACTGGAGATTCACCGAGCATAAAAAAATCCAGATAGGGATTGTCGAGTAATAGGACATGATGTCAATTCCGAATCATAGTAAGCAGTTAAATGTAAAGAACTCTTAGCAGAAATAAATAGTCCCTGACTGGATGATACTTTAAGTGATGAAAAACACGTAAAGATGCATGCCAATGTGCCAAGCATGGCTCTTGCATGAATTTTGCAAGTGTATGAACCAAAAAACTTAACTCGGATCGAGTGATAGTAAGATAAATTAGTCTCCCAATCAATCCACAATAGCATGCAGGATCCTTAAAGCGGGAACTAGTTGCATGCGAGAGATCATGTCGCTGTTCCCTGGTAAAGTCAGTTGGCTTGGCTACTAACAAACCAATATCAGATAAAATGTCAAGAACGTATTTCTTTTGAGAAAGAAACATCCCATTTGGATTCCGAGCAATCTCAATTCCTATAAAGTATTTAAGTGGACCAAGATCCTCCATATGAAATAGGGAACTTAAGTATATCTTGAACTCGTTCATGAGAGAAAGCGATGCGCCGACAATAATCAACATAAACTAGAATATGTAATTCTTGGGAATCACAAGTAAAAGAGAACAACGAATAATCCACTTTCGCAAATAACTCTAGGGCATCGGTCAATTTTCCAAACCAACTTTGAGGATCTTGGCGAAGGCCATATCAAGATTTCTGAAGCTTGCAAACAAGACTAGAGGTAGGTAAATTATAACCTACGGGGGAACATAAATACCTTCTCCTCAAGATCACAATGTAGAAAAGCATTATGAACATCCATTTGATGAATCTCCCACCCTTTAATTACCACAACAACAAGAAATATACAAACAAAAATTAACTTTGCAATAGGAGCAAAAGTTTTGATAAGTTAGTACCTTCAATATGACGATTCCCAAAAATAACAAGCAGAGCTTTATAATGCTCAATGGAACCATATTAGTTATATTTAGTGCAAAGGTCTCACTTACAACCAATAGCAGACTTTCCAGGTGGGAGAGGAGACATAACCCAAGTATAGTTACGTTTAAGCACATCAATTTCTTCCACCATGACTGCTTTCCAGTGTGCAAAGCGAGAATTTTAGGCACAAGAAGAAGGATTTGTGCTAGAAGTCACTATACCCAAAAATCTAGAATGCGAAACAAAAACTTATCACATGACACATAATCAGCAATAGGATAAGTAATACATGAGGACAGTGACAAAGACATAGTGGGTGAAAAAACAGTGGGGGAGGGGTTGGAAATGACTGAGCAAACATAGTCTTGAAAATGAGCAGATGAACGAACAAACACGGTAGCTTTGTCAAGTGGGACTGGGCGCTCACTCTGACTCAGGTTCAAAAACTATCTCGTTGGAGCTAGCAGAAGCCGGTGGTGGAACCTCATGAGAGGCTAATCCTGAGCTCTCGACAGGAATTGCAATGGGGACGTACGACAAAAGAAGCTCGATCGAATCGGCAGCGGGTGGCTGCGGTAGCTCCAGTGTTGGAATCAAAGCGGTGGGCGACGTAGACAGTTGTAGATGATCGGAAGGCAGTGGTAGGTCATCAGCCGGCAAGGATAGAGAAGGTGGCACAACGGTGACAAATAGGTCGGCAGGAGGTAGAGCGGCAGGTGGCAGAGCGGCGACTTCGGAAGGGTTTTCCGACTGTGGGAAAATAGCATCGTCGGATGGTGTAAAAATAATTTCTGATGTGGGTTCGGGATTTGAATCAGGAACGGTAGAGTATGGAAACTGATCTTTGTAAAACAAAAGTCACGGCTATCAAATAATGATTGAGAGTCAAGATAAAAAAACACGCCAAGCCTTCTTTCCTGCGGAGTAACCCAGAAAAACACAACTGCGACTCTGCGATGCAGATTTATCATGGAAACGTAGCACTTGAGAAGCAAATTAAAGCATAAGCATCCAAAAACTTTGAAAAGGGCGAAATTTGGTTCTCGTCTATGTAGTCATTGGTAAGGAGTCTTTCCATCCAACAAAGGTGTAGGAGTGTGATTAATCATATAGGCAGCAGTCAAGACGCATTCTCCTAAAAGTGAAGAGCACGAGCAACATTGGGAAGATACCGATGCATTCGTTCAACACGACCATTCTGCCGAGGTGTATCAATAGATGAAGTCTCAAATAAAATTCCTGATTCATAAAAGTAAGACCATAGTTGTAAAAAATTCCGTGCCATTGTCCACCCAGACCGTGCATATGTGGCGCCAAAATTGACGGAGAATAAGAGCACAAAAAATCCTTAAATCTGGCAGCAACCTCAGATTTTGTAACGAGAAAATGAGCCTAAATAGCCCGAGGGTAGTCATTAACTATGGTTAAAAAATAAAATGCTCCACTAGTGGAGGGGAAATGATAAGGACCCCAAACATCACAATGAACTAACTCAAAAGGACGAGTTGGTTAAACTTAACGAAAAACTATTCCTAGTGTTTTGCTCGATGACAGATTAAGTAGGGAGTAATGGCATTAAAATCCAAATGAATATCTTTAATAAAAGAAACAGAAGACAACACCGAAGTGGAAGGATGACTAAATCGCTGATGCCAAAGACTAGTAGAAACAGAGGACTTGGAGACGACAGAGACTATCGGTGCGCGAGTTGAAGAGGAAAATTCTTCAAACGTGCGCAACCAATAAACCCACCCAACTGTTCACCCACACCAATTACTGTCCTCGAGCTAACGTCTTGTAATAGGCATATATTTTCGGTAAACACAACTAGACAGTTAAGGGTAGCAAGTAACTTAGCATAAGATAATAAGTCGCAACGCAATTCAAGGATAAGCAAATCATGTGGTAATGTAATATGGCCAAGACTTAGAGTGCCTTGGTAGATAACCGTAGATATGGTTCCATCCGGGAGAATAACATCAACGGATTCAACAGGGATAATATCATGAAGAAACTCCTTGTCACCAGTCATATGATATGAAGCGCCAGAATCAATGATCCAAGGTAAAGAAGACTTACCAGACTTATTGACAAAGGTATTTAATTTAGATAAAAAATTTAAAACTGAATTCCACTAGGTAACAGATAAATTGGGTCCCACAACCGAACGATCAAGGGCGATTGGTGAAAAACTAGGAGAGACTAAAGCAGCGGCTAGGGTGGTGTTGGTTTGATTCCACTGTGGTCCAATTTCTAGGCTGTTGTTGTTGTATCGGGCGGAGAGCTAGACCCATTCACAATAATTGTCACTTTTCATAATAACCGGAGAAATCAGCGGGCTCGGATTACCTGAAGCATGAAAAAATGGAAATGTAGGAAATGGCATAGGAGAGTTGAAGGAGGCGCTGAGCTTTCTGGCGGTGGCATTTTTGGCCCGAAGTCAATCGCCGGCAGCGTGGAGGTTTGTCATGGCCAGATCGATAGTGGTTTGAGTGGCGGCAACATCCTCAATGGCCTTTGGGGTTGCAGCGGCGGCCTGGAGATAGACGGCAGTGGCAGCTTCATACGCATAGTCGGTCATAATGGGCAAATCAGCATCAACCAGTAATCGTTGAAATCGAAAGTGAAGATAATTTTTGGTATTTTTAGTATTTCAATGATTTTCAAGATTTTAGTTCTGATACTATGTAAAATATAATTAAGTGATTATATTGATAATAGAAGGCCCCTATATATAGGGCAAATACAAATACCAAAAACCAACGAGAAAAGTTAAAAGGTAACTAGCTAATCCTATATGGAAAAGGAAAAGATATTGATTAGTCAAATATGGAAAAAGATTCTATCTTAAGGATATTTATCTAAATTCAATAGGAAAAAAATATTAATTACTAAATATCCTTTAAACCCCTCCAAATCTTTGACCTGCGATTGCACCAGCTTCAATCTACAATTATGCTCCATAGCTTTAGAAAATCTGATGCCCCAATTACGCAAAAAATCCCCTTTTTCGGATTATGAATATTATACTCCATCTGTCCCAGACCAAGCTACAGAGAGAGGGAGTTGGTCTAAAAAATTTTACCATTTTTTTTTATCATTATAAGGACAAGCAGATATATTGTTCACGTGGGTGAACAATGCTAAATTGTTTTTTAAAAAAAAGTACAGTGTTAAATCCGAATGTTACAGCTTAAGTTTTGGAGCCAAAAATTAACTTTCACACATTTCCCTCCTTAAATTTGGAGGGAATTTTCTGAACTACAGGAATACAGTATCTGCCAATCCTGACTACCCACCCTCTATATATTCACTACCTTTACGCTATCCACTACCCCAAAACCAAAAAAATTCCATTCATGCTCTCAGAAAACATTCCTTCCGCAGGCATACCGGAGCTGTAACAACTCTGGTTCTATCTAGGAGCTGCTGCATCATCATTGAGCGGGAAAAGGAAAGCATCAACTTGTATCCATTCAAGGGCACAGACAGGGACAGGGGCAGCAGCCAGCAGGAATTTTGAAGGGCACGCAACAGCAATTTTCATCCATTTCTACAAGTACATGAAGTAGCAGCAAGTCATAAGGTCATAAAGATGAAACAAAAATCTAACAGACAAACATAGGCAAGCTTTGGAAGAATTCTTGCTTCTACACCAAAACAATGGGCTGATAGGGCACAGTAAAAGAATTGAAGCAGTAGCAAGATGGGAGGTATCCATTCGAACTGTAAGCACAATGTGGCCTAGAGTTAAGAATCAGTTAACCCTAAGTGTTCCAGTTGATGTAAGAACCATGAAAAGGGGCATACCTGGACCAGAGAAGAAGGGATTGGACCTGGAAACTTTGAAGGCCTTACCATTGACTAAAAGAAGAACTGTTTGAGGCATCGGAGCAGCACTTCATGTGGGCAAAAACACCATTCAAAGTTGGATTGCAGCGAAGAACATAAAGAGCCACACCAATGCCATCAAGCCATTGTTGACCATCAAATGCAAAGAAGAAAGTTTACAATTCTCATTAGCTCAACTCATACCACAGTCTTTGCAATTTACAAACATGTATAATGTGATTCACTTGGATGAAAATGGTTTTACCTTACGAAGCCATCCGTTAAGTATTTGCTTGCCCCCGATGAAACCCATCTGCATAGGACAACCCAACATAAAGCTCACATACCCAAACTCAGCTTCCTATGTGCAGTTTCTAGACCAGTCATAGATGGCCAAGGAACTGTCCTCTTTGATGGGATAATAGGTATGTTCCTATTTGTTGAATACATACGTGCCAAAAACAAAAGCAAAAATAGACCAACAGGAACAATAATCACCACTCCAGTAGGGTCAATCACTTATGATGTCACAAAAAAACTTGTTATAGAGAAGATAATCCCATCCATAAAAAGGAAGTGACCACCCTTTCTAAGTAAGGACATAGTTTTACACCAAGACAATGTCACACCACATGTAAAAAACAATGATGTTGAATGTAGAGTAGATGCAAGCTCAGATGGGTTCAACATGATAGTTATTTGCCAGCCACCAAACTCACCGGACTTGAATGTTTTGGACCTAGGCTTTTTTAAATTCTATCCAATCCCCACAATATGAATGTATGTCTAACACCCTAAATGAGCTACTCCGTGTTGTAAACCAAGCTTTTGATGCTGAAACACCTCAACACTCAACAAGGTTTTCCTATCCTACCAAAATTTCATGCTGGAAATAACGAAGGTGCGCGGTGGGAACAACTATAAAGTACCACACATGGGAAAAATCATCTTGAAAAGGCAGGTTTACTACCAAGAGTACTAACAGCAGATGGAGAGGTTGTTCTAGCATGCATACAACATCTGATCCAAGCAAACAAAACAAAAAATATTGGGCCTCTAATGCAAGCAATGGGAGTGGAAATGGCAGCTCATACAAGTTTTTGGAAGTTTGTACACTAAGTAGGGCATAAACACATCTTTTGTATGTAACACGTTTATTGTACAATATTCTTTTGGAAAACATTTTGAAATAATCAATGCAAGTACTGGTTAAGTAAAAAAGCTGAAGTCCATAAAACAAAAGCAAGTCCGGCATGGAATGCCCTGCCAGATGCTTAACAACATGGCTGCATTTCATTTTCACAAGCAATAATCATCACATATTACAGTAATGTCCTGCCAGATACCTAACAGCTTGGCTGCATTTTTTTAAATGACCACATTATCACAACTAGCAAGGTATCACGACACAATGCATTCTATCATGTGGTTTGGCACTGAGAAACTCAGTAGCATTAATTTACATGTCGGCAAGGCTATTAACATAATAGAAGTACCATATAAACATTAGGCCGACAAAGCCATCACAACAGCAAATAAAAATAAGATCGACAAGACCATCAAAGCAGCAGATAAATATGAAGCCAGCAAGGCCAAACTCACAAAGCAGCTTAAATTTCACATTAAGGCAACAACAACAAAGAGAATCACATAAAAGCAGGAACCAACAAATATGTTCTTATCCGGTTATGTCACAGTACAGAACCAACATGAAAAGAATATTTAACAACATAACATCATCATCATCAACAACAACTATGTTTCCCCATCCTCTGTGAAACAAAAATCAGTTAGCAAACTTGTGGCATAAACTCTAAACAATACCCTAAATCTGATTAAAAAAAAAAGAATTTTACCTACATCACCTGGTTTCTCTTATACACCTTCAATGTTTTATTTCCAAGAACCAGATTCCAGTTTCTCATTTTTAGCATCAATAGCAGCCCACTCAGCAATCATATCACGTATGGTTGTTGCCTGAGATGGATGACCAAGGCAGGGCATTTTTTGGTGCTTCGTTTCTCAGGTTGGTTTAAGTAAGGGACTTCTATTTGAGAAACAACTGAGGGTTCAGGGATCTGGGACTGGAACTGTTCAGATTCAGTGGAAGGCATAGATCATGGAAAGAGGGGCCTCCAGTGAGTCAGGGGAGTAAGATCTCTCAAGGAATCATTCTATGTCCAGTCAGGATCTCCTTAACTGACCCGGGTCAAAATGGGTTCAGTAGGGGGCTTAACTGGGTCGAGTTTCGAGGTTTTAGGGTATGTTTCACATAATCTATCCCTTTCCTCATTATCCATCATTAACCAAATAGGGAAGCAACAAAGAACTGCAAACAAAGAAGAACTAGTTAGGAGATAAAAAAAATGTAAGGATTTTTTTGACTGAAGTGTAGCCCTAAAGATTAAAGCAGCAAGAGAAAAACATGATTACCAAGATCACTTAAATTTTGTTTCGGTCAGAACAAGAACGCAGCAGCGAAGGGAGTTTCATATCTGTGAATTTGAAAGTTGAACATATCAAAAAGCAGTGAAGCCTAAAAGCACCTGAAATTCGAAGCACTCGGAAAATAAAAAAATAACAACAGTGAAAGTGAGACATCAAAGCACTCAGAAAATCGAACAAAAATCGAACATAAAGGCCATCTTTAAAATAAAAAATTTGAAGCATAAAAGCACTCGGAAAACGAACAAAAACAGTAACATGAAAATCACGAAAACATGAAACCCTTACATTTTTAGGCTTCTAATATCACAAGCAACGTTTATCATCCCAGATCTGTAAAGTTGAACAAAAAAATCAAATTGAGTCAAAGCTTTTCTTCAAATCGGACTTCAAAACGTAGGGTTTTCAGAAATATTTGAAACACCCTCAAAAAATTAACCCAAATGAAGATAACCTTTATTCCATAACTTAAACCAGTTACAATAACCTTCAGATTTCAACGACGAAATTGATTTTAAGGTGGAACGGCGCTGGAATGTAAAGGGTCAAGATTAGGAGAAGGAGACGAAATGTAGAGAGAAAAGTGATTTGTAGAATGGAGAGCATGTGACTACCTTCATGAGGAGAAAAGTGAAAATAGTGGAGTAAATGCTTCTGGTTGAGCATTGAATTGGGATGGTTGGAAAGATCAAAAGGTACTGAAGGAATCTTTGGGAAGATCAAAAGTGGTGCACGCTGAGAACAGAGATCGAACAAATTCAAATTTCACATCTGGGCCACAGTTATAAACCATTCTAGAATATTATTGGGTCAAACCTAACTTGGATTCTAATTATAATTGGCTAATTGGACATTAAATTTGTGGCAAGTTTATAAATCTGAAATGAAAGGTAAGGGTAACATTGGGCCTTCACATGGGTTTTCTTTGCCAAAAACTGAATAAAAACAAAGTGTGCAACTTTAGGTGGGACAGACGAAAATAGAAAGTATGCAGCTTGGTTTGGGACGGAGGGAGTATATGTTTTAGCACTACCTTTGGAAAAGGAAAACACTGCAGCTAGTAGTTAGAAACAACAAACAACACACTTTTAATTAGTTGAAGTCTCCCAACATGGTTTAGAAGCCTTGCACTCCAATGTTTCAGTTTTTCCATCATTATATCAACTAGAGGCTAACACATATGGATTGTTAATCTTTTGTTAGCATATGGAACTAAACCTTCCTCAAAACTTGTAGCAACATTAATCAGTTGTTTCAGATTATCCTCCATTGCACAAAAATACACCCTTCACTCGGCTTTGTTAACTCTCAGTCATGTAGAGTTCTCAAACTTCTGATATGCCTTCATTAGTATCTCCATTGATCTGACCTCTCCTTTTGATAATAACAACACACCATCAACAAAGTTAATGTTAACCAGCTTCAACTTCTCACACTTAGGGTGATATTTAAACTCATATTTCTCCCCCACGTCTTGTAAACACCTACACATATACACCATAACTAGTAAAAAAAAGTAGAGGATAGATAAGGTTTCCCTGCCTCAGTCTCCTCTTTGCCAATATAAATTGTGCTAGATTTCCATTTATACTATATATGCAGCTCAGTGTTGTGACACAGATCATCTCCCACTCAATGAACCATTCAGGCATTCCTAGTTTCCTCATAATCAATTGCAGTGTTTCTCATTCAATAGCATCATAAGCTTTTTGAATGTCCATTTGCATAAGACACTTAGAACCCCCCACTATTTATGTTATACCCCTCTAATTAGCTCATAAGCCAGCATAATATGGGCATGATTACTTCAACTAGGAACAAATGTAGCTTGATTCTCCTGAACTGCCACAGCAATAACCTTACTTAACCTACTTGTTAACACTTTAAAGATTATCTTATCAATAGTAGTGCAACAAGAGATCGGTCTAAGATCTTTTACCCTTTTTGCAGCAGGTTGTTTAAGTATCAATGGCACAAGTGTGTTGTTAACTTATTTTTACATCTTCCCATTGTCAAACGAAACCCGGATAACCAACATTACATCTGCTCTGACCAGCTTCCACTTCACCTTGGAAATTTTTGCACTAAAACCATCCACACCTGATGCTTTTAAGTTCCCGATCCCCTTCAGTGCCCCTTGTACTTCTTTTTTCGATACTCTTCCCATCGACAACCTTCTACTTTCATTACATAGAGTTTTCCCTTCCTTACAACCTCAATATCTATCCCATCAATCCTCTTAGCCTGTTAACCCACCAGCTTTCCATAAAATTTTGTAACCTCTTCCTCCATTTCCTTCTGTTCAAATAATACAGAGCCATCCTCCCTTTCCATCTTCTGTTTACCAGCCACTCTGTTTTTCCCTCTTACCATTGCATGAAAGTATGCATTATTGCCATCTCCTAATCTCAGCCAGTCAACTTTAGATTTTTTTTTCTTAGCAATTTTTTCATCAATTTCACTCTATTTCTTCACCTCCTCAATGCATTGTATTACTTCTTTTATCTTTCTCCTACCCATTCTTTGCCCCTCTAAGTTTTTCTGAGCACACAACAGTTATTTTCTTGCCCTTCTCTAGTCTCTCTTTTGCCCCACTAATCTGTTTTACTTGATTCCTTAGATCCACCTATAAAGTCATCAGCTTTTTCCACAAAACAAACACAGGCCTTCCAACCTGAACATTTCTCCAGTTGTTATCAATTGTCACCAGTACCTTGGCTGGCCTTTTCTAATAACAATTCAATAGTTTATATTGCTTTCCTCATCATCTTTTCTCCTAGCAGATTTTGATTCTGAGCATAGAATGGTTTGAAACCCTAGTTTCTAGGTTTTCAAAAATTACTTTAGGAAATTTCGTAAACCAATCAACATTTGCAATTGCTCTGTCAAT
>JAULKM010000012.1:11335870-11354394 GCA_032355605.1 Rubia tinctorum | reverse complement strand
AGTCTTACAAAGCATGTTCTTATCACTCAACATACAATGTCTCACAATTCGCTCAAACTATATCTAATCTACCAAACACTCAAACAAACTAACCAATGACTTAGCTATAATCAGCAGAGGTGAGAGTTTGATGAGGGGAATAACCGAGATATTAGCTGATGTGCACCTTTATGCATGCACTAACCAATGCATTTGGCACATTTATTATCATATTTTGTTTTGCTGATTGCTATTTTTTGTTAGGTTTACATGACAAAGGGTTTAGATTACCATTATTGGTCTTCTTGTCTAAATCTCAATTTTTTTAGACTTATTTGAATCTAATGGACACTTTGTATTCACAAAAACCTAGATTTTTCTTTGTGAGCTTATTATTAGGTTACTCGTGAGCATTTTGACATCATTTTGTAGAAGACCATCCGAGAGGGTTGTAGATAGAAGGCTAAGGACCAAAATGCAAGGTAGTAGATGGAATTGAGCCTGAAAAGGTAGATTCAAAGTTCAAAAAGGCTAAAAACGGAAGACGACATCAACTATCCAAATCAGTCGGTCAGTCGACCAGTCGGCACAAAGCACCGACACAAGGGAAACCATCCTAGCATGGCCCGTGCCATTGGACTTGAAACGACACGGACCGTGTGAAACAACGCGGTCTGCATCTATACGTAGCCATTGGAGTGAATTTCGAAAAATGTGCTGTACAGTTTGACACGGTCCGTGCTAAAGGGGTGGCACGACTCGTGTTGGCTAAGGTGGTGTTTCATATTTTTAAATATAAGCATGATTCACCTAATCCATCTCTTGTGTACAAAGGAATAACTTTGTGTGATGAACTTGCACAATGTGAAAACTCTTTCATGATTGATAACGATGATTGCCTTGATAAAGCTCTTGATGATAATGATGAAGAGAGCCTAGAGTATGATATTCTTGATGAATATGTGAGTGATGAAATAAATATTGTCGTGCGCTTCAATTGTGCTGATCATGTCGATGAGACCTATGCTTTGCATGATGTTAGTGATGACCTGTCTATCCTGGATTTTTGTAATGCTCACTAACATGCAGTAGTTAGTAGAGAGTGGCAAAGATATAAAACATCCTCAACCACCTCCTAAACCCAAGGAAATAGCCAAGAACTTGACATTGGCTAGGTATGGACATTCACTCTCTCTGGCGAGCAAAGTGCTTAAAGGTAAGGATGGTACTTTGTGGAGACCTCTCCACAATGATGTTATATGCGTGAAAATGATGATGGGGACTTCGGAGACCCAGTGATAGGTTCTTTTTAATCAAAATGCATGAAGAAATAAATCGTGAAGAAGACAATAAAAATACGTGCTCTTTCTTGCTTTGTTTTTTTATATCTTTCTGTCGATAAATTTTACATGTTTTTGTGTGTGACAAAGGATCTTGGGATGAAACTCTTGTTTGACAAATTTTTAGTTCAAATCTCATGCTTGTTGGGTGTAAAGAAATAAGACTTGTTGGGTGACAAAGTTTTTTCGAAAAAAGGAAGGAACTAGGGAAAGGGCATTGTTCACTGGCATCCTCATGCCAGATACCTTCAGCACAAGGCATGCCTTGTGTCAAGCACACTCAAAACAAGGGTAGCCTTGTGCCAAGCACCCTCAGCATGAGGCTTGCCACGTGTCATGCTTCGTGTGGCTGATTTATTTGGATAAAACATGCAAACACTACAACAAACTTCATCAAGCCAAAACACACATTTTTGACCCATTAATTGAACAAAATTTTTATTTCCAAGGATTGTTTATGAAAATAGTACTATACTGAACATCAACACCTCCCTTATGTATCAATTAAAGGGTATTTTTGTCCCCTATATTTTCTGATTTTAAAAATGCCATCCTTATCTCATTTGTACCTCCCTCTTGAATCACCTTCTTTTAGAGGAGAATTGTTGCTGAAAATAAGAATCCATAGTACATTTCCCCACCAATAGGAATAATTTAGCTTATTCAAGTCCCTAAAATATACTCACTCTCACTTCATCTTTGTTAAACACAAAAAATTGAAGCTTTTTCCCTCAAAAAATTATCATTTTTGCTTCTTCTTGTGTGGATTTTTCAACTCTAAGCTTCAAATTCTGAGTAATCCTTTGAGCTCTATGTTTACTTGCTTTATTTGGCATGATAATGTTGTGTTGAAAAGCTTGAATCTTGAAAAAGATTGATGTGTTTTTGGGAAATGCTTGAGTTGTATGAATCATCTTGTTTATACTAAGTGTGGGGGAAGTACATGTTCTTATACTTGGATGATATGATCTTCAGTTTTTGTGGTGGTTTAGGAGGAATGATTCTTGATTTCATAATCATCTTGATGGGATGCTAGTATTTTCCATGAGTTTTTGTTTAGGAAGAATGATTCATGTTTAGATAGCTTTTATATTGAGATAACATGATTTGGAATGTGTTGGCTATTTGGACAGAGTGTTCTTCTTGAATGATACTTAATGCATGCCTTGGTGTATTATTGTATTATCACTTTTTTCTTGTTGCGATAGAGTGGCTCCAAAGATAAGTAGGTCGGAAAAGGGAACAACTTTCAGGGGTGACAAAGGGAAGAAACCGGCCAAGGTTGGGAGACAAGAGCCAAAAACTTCCCTTCCTCCCAACCCTGCCTTTGTTGTTGAAGAGTTCATAGGTTTGACCTCCATTTCCAGGAATGGAGCCCGAAGATAGAAATACTTGAATAGCCCAAAGAGTGCCATATTGGAGACAAAGTTTACATGCAAGGAGACCTTATGGGAGCTCCACATGCAAAGAGGACCATATGGGAGCTCCAGGTCTACTAAATCCTGTCACTTATTTTTTTATGATGAATAGACCTAGAGGGTTTCTTAGAAAAGTATTCCAAGACTTAAATAAGGTAGACTTTGGAGTTTTTTGCATTCTTGGAGAAAGCAGCGGACAATGAGGGAATGGGGGTCATCCATTTCCACTTGGATGTTAAAGAGTATACTACGTCGCATTGGGACATTGCCCAAGAATTCGAGAGGAAGTACAGGAAGGAGATTTTGGGGACACACCGGTAAGGTATTCCATTTTCATTGAGCACTTTTTGCAGGATTCTTTCGGGCACAGAGAGGAAGAATCTAAGCAAGAGTACCGCGATTGTTCATTTGCTATTTTGGTATGTCCAGCGACTGTTGTCCATGGGGGTATTCTATCATAGAGAGATCTCACAGTGTCTTGGTTCGGACGTCAAAGTCCTTTGGCTGATTACTTCGGGGAGGAATTTCTACCCCAATATGGTGGGCCTTCGTGGAAGAATGCTTAGCCGTGGGAAATAGAAAAAGTTGCAAGATACTAATAGGAGGCATGGTCGGGCTCTTAGCCCAACACTTGGGGCATCCAATTCATTCCCTATTTGAAGTGGCGAACTTAGGTCGTTCGGGGTCACAGTATACTATGGATAGATTGGTTAGGGTTTTGATGGTTTCTTCCACAACCTAGGAAGATCAATTTTTGTGGTTTTACGGTGGCTCCACAATCTATAATTTCATGATCCTTCCACAACCCCAACTGGGAGGTCATCGACGTACCTCTCAAAGATAAAATTTATAAGTCCTAAATTCTTACTAAATACAATTAAGTAGATAGTGGAAAATCGGGGTCGTCTATGAATACGAGGGATTTCCTAAGGGTTCATGCATATAAGGATGGATATAATCCTAGATATATATATATATATAAGAAAGCATGTAAAGGGGGGGGAGGCTTTTGGTTGGTTTTCTAAGTTATGAATTGAAAGACAACACAACTATCAAAGTGAAATAATTATGCTATCATGTAACAAGCTACTAAAAAGATGGTAAAATCAAATTTAACAAAGCCTTGGGGAAAATTGATTCTCACTTCCAAACCTCTTATAGATCCTAGACTCATTCACTCATTCATTCACATTAATTGCATATGAGGAATATTATCACTTCCATTTGAAGATCAATATTCATTTATTCTTAGTTAGTAATTTGTAAAGACGTTCAACGACCATTTTCAAACCTCATTTATAAGAAATTTTGACAAACAACGCCTAAAGGTATTTTATCAATATCATTATATACTAGGAACCATAAATTTGATAACAACTATAAGAATTAAACCAAATGCCTAGCCATTTAACCAAACAAAGCATTTATTAGACAAAAACCTAGAATAAACAACATTCAAGATTAAATATTTCATTTCTACCTTAGGATAAATATGATAACAAACAACATTAAGATACTCATCTAGCAAGATTAACATCATTTACCCACAAAAATTTCTAATTCCATGTTCTTGGATTTTCATGCCAAAGGTGAGAAGAAATTGTACACTATCCTAACACTTCTAGCACTTAATCATACAAATATTTCATATTCTCAAACAACCCAAATCATAAATGAAGTAAACAGCAACATACATGGCACAATAAATACTTCACAACAAATGCTGATGAAAGAGTAAAATAGACTCTTACTACATGGGTTTGGAAGCTTCAATAAATTGCTCCCAAGTGATAAGTTTAGCTAGCACAAATCATACTAATATTAATAGACAAATTCATACATAAACAAAGACAAAAAAAGATGAAGAGAAATGAAGAACTAGGGTTTTTGGAAGATGAGTTTCGGCCAAGAGAAAAGTTGAGAATGAAGATAAGATAAGAGATATTTATAGTACAAGTTGTGGTGAGAAGAAAAGTAAAAAAGGGAGAAGGGCGAGCGCCCGCACGCGCCCTGCTTAGCCAGGTGTGCATGAGGCCCCATCGCGCGAGAGCGCGGAAACATGAGCTGCCCGAGCATTTTTTGTTCTAAGGCTTATTTCCTTCAGCGCATTGGGGTGCGCAAGCGTGCGGTTAAGCGCCAGGGCCGCGTGCCCGGTCTTCTTCACCCGGCCGGTCTTCGCGTCGGTCGGCCGTCCTTCCTTTTTCAAATCTGGACTTTTATTCTACCAAATTGTATTGGTTTTCACTTCTAAACCCTTATTTCCTTGTGAGTATTCATTCTTGAATCTTCCTTCATGAACATGATCATAAAAGACCTTCGTAAACACATTAAACTAGAGACTTAGGCTATAACTCCTAAATCATCATCCTAACTTTCTTACCAACAAAGCATCCATTATTCTTACAAAAAACCTTAGTCTATTAAAAATATGAGTTTCAAATATGCTAAAAAGAGATGAGCACATCACTCATAAGGATACAATTCCATTAGATCCAAAGTAGGTTAAGAAAAGAAGGATTTAGATATGAAAACCGAAATAGGTCATCCAACCCCAAACCTACCTAAATCTAGTAATCTTCCAACAAAATGACAACAAAATAGATGCTAAATGCTTAGGAAAATACATGCATTTTGGTGTCCCATCAGGAAACGACCTATTAAGACCTCATTAGATCCCCTAGACCTCGTGGACAATGTCTTAACAATATCCCCATGTAGTTTCTCATCCACCTCAAGATGTTTTTTGAATAACTACTTAAGCATACATAATTGCCCTTTCAATCAGGAACAGAAGAATTCCTGATGTTTGATCCCCCCCTACTCTGAAGCTCCATCACTACTTAGAAGACATTCCCAAAATAAAGTCATTCAGTATGTAACTCTCTTATCCTATCAGAAATCTTATCTGTATGATCAACCTATTTTGACATTATAACCATCTTTGATAAACTTCACAAGTTGGCTCTACAAAAAACATGCGTCATTTTTTCCTATGACTGTACACCTATCTATTTCCCATTAACTCATCCTTCGAAGCCATAATATCCCCCAGTTTTGTCTTCCATTCCAATTCAAACACGATAAACTTAAGTATTAACGCACTTACTTGATAGCATACCTTTACCGCTCATTCACTCGGCTAACATGGATTACTCACATCTTATATGTAATCCTAGAACTGTACATGCTTTGTTCCCCTATCCAATGGTAACTGGTGATTGTATGTTTCCCATCAGCATTTCAGATTTCCCCATAAACCCTAATAGCAAAGTCTTCGATTTCTTGAAATCTGCTCATTTGAAAACCAATTTGTCGAAGAGTCAGTGAACAGTACCTCTACCACACTACCTTCATCGAAAAAGACTTTGTGTACTGTAGATTTACTTATCTTAGTTTTATTGCTAGTGGGTCATTGTGCAGAATCACGTTAGGGACTGTATCTTGTTCACTGAACGTGATTGTTTCCCTCACTTAGAGCCTTTTTCTGTAGGTTCCTGGGGCTGTACATACCTCACCCTTGCATTCCAAGCAGTGTTGGATGTTAGTTTCGTTGACCTATAGACGTACATTTCCACTCTGATCATGCCTCTGTCCACTACGTCTATTTCTTCCTCTGTTGCCATTGTCAGCTTTAGATTTTGCTTAAGATGAGACTGCATCCCGCCCTGGTTTTTCTCCATACAATTGGTATTTAGCTTCGTTTATTGGAATTTGCAATTGGATGTATAGTCTTCTCCCTTTTTGTATTGAGTCAATTGCTCCTACTGAAACTGATCTTCGATTTCCTTCCGAAGTCATTGCGACTTTCTATGTCATGATCATGATCCTCATGGAAGGTATAGTAATATTTCTTTATTTTCTTGTCTGATGGTGCTCTCGCCGGGGAAGTTCACATAGAAACTCTTTATTGTTATGCCAGATTTCTTTTCACAGCTTCGTTAGCAATGTCCCGGATATGAAATGCTTCTACTTATGATGTATTTTCCCCCTATTTGGTGGGATCCTTTTCCTTTCTTCACTGCACCTTTGTTAGTGTCTTTTCATGTGCGCCTCTCTCCTCGTTCATTTTTTTTAGTTTTTTGTTGTTCACTTCTTCTGTTCGAACAAACTTCTCCACCAATTTCTGGAGGTCTCTTGGGTTATCAAACATGTATGTCATTAGCTTCTTGTAAATTTATCTTGATTGCATGACGTTCATGAAAGCCCCTAAGGACATCTGGTATGTCAAATCCCACACTTGTAGGCTCTCCGAAATAAAGTGGTCATGGTACTCCGCTATGCTTTCTCCCGTTTGTTGTGTAACGTTCACTAGATCCTTCAATGGTCTTTCTGAATTTATGTTTTTGGTCAAATCTTCCCAAAAACTAGTTTGACAACTGGGCTCCAGTCTGGATGCTTTTTCTTGGTAGGTTGTCATACCATGTGATCGTCAAACTTGTCAAGAAGATGGGGGAAAACTTTGAATACAAGCTTGATAGATGTGTCACATAATCACATGTTGTTGTGATAAGAGGGCAGGGATTCATTAGGATATGTTGTTCCATAGTATATTTTCATGTGATGGGGTAGCTTAAGGTCTCTTGGCATTGCGAAGTTTTGGAAAATACTCTATTTCCTCTTCCACGACGCAGTTCTTATGTTCCTTTGTGTGCTCCTGGTTTCTCTTTCGTTCATTCTCTCGATGTGGCATGGCTTCAAGTTCCCGTCGGCTCTCTGCTTTAATTTTGGTTGCATTAATGAACTGCACATAAAGTTGTTCCCTGCTAGCTTCAAGGAATGCCTTGAATGCTTGCTTTTCATTTTTTTGCTTTGTGTTTAGAGATTCCACTTCATTTCTTTTTCCTCAACCCTAGTAGATTTATGTTTAGGGTCGTTATTTCTTGGTCACCTTCGGCTAAGCGTGTGTTCTAGTGATGGTTAGCCTTGTGTCCGATTTTGACCTCTCCTTGTAACTACCATGACTTAAAAGAATGAATTGATCCCCCCACACTTGGCACCAATGATGTGATGGATTCCTTTTGAATAATAGTATTGACCAGGAACAAATGTGCACCGACTCTTCACTTCCAAAGTCTAGCACTTAAAAGGCCCAAGTTGGTTCTGGGGGAAGAAACTCTGATGCTTAAGTTAGTACTTTCATCCAAGATCTATACTTTCATGATTTTTTCAACATTCTTAGCTTTCTCAGCATCTTCTATATTTATAGTCCTGGTCAGCCATTATTGTGGTTGTGGTCCCTGATTCCCGTCCCATAGTGGTTGTGGTCATTGTGGTGACCGAGCGACCCACGCCCTGGGCATCCTGTGTTGACTTGATCTTGGTGGTCGTGACCATCACGGTGCCCGAGCGACCTATGTCTCATTCAATGCGGCTGGCTATCCGAACTGCACCCTTATTGCACGAGCCTGCGTTTGACTCGAAATCAGCTCCACTTTTGGATTGCTGTCAAACTTTTAGGCATGGACTTAGGGACTTGCTATATAGTATACCATAGATAAATGTGACTTTTACCTTCAGTGATAGGTTGATCCATCTTATTATAATATGCTTTGAGGTAAAAAGTTAAGTTTGAAAAATTATTGATCTTACATGGAAATTAAAATTCCCAATCATGTACCAATAATTGGTAAATAGAATTCGGGCACCCGCCCAAAGTGTAGTTGGCCGCCCCGCCCACACACAAGAGACCAGGTAATTTAGGGGTTTTTTCCTCTTCTCATAACCAATCGAATCCAGATTCTCGCCAAGAAACACAACAGTAACAGCTCCTTTTGGTTCCGTTACGAAATGAGACCGATTCTGATGAAAGGCCATGAAAGGCCATTAACTTTCCTCAAATACAACCGAGATGGAGATCTCCTCTTCTCCTGCGCCAAGGATCACAACCCCACTGTTTGGTTCGCCGACACCGGCGAGCGTCTCGGCACTTATCGCGGCCACAACGGCGCCGTCTGGTGCTGCGACATCACCAGTAAGCCACTCTCTAGTGCAAATGAGTAAACATTATATTATTCATTATATCGTTTGTTTGGTTATTTACTTGTATATGCTCTTGGATTAGTGTAGTGCGATTAATTCAGTCTGGTGTGATGTAGGGGATTCGTCGTTGCTGATTACTGGAAGCGCGGATCAGTCGGCGAAGCTATGGTCAGTCAAAACTGGGACTCAGCTCTTCACCTTCAACTTCGACTCCCCGACGAGGTCTGTTGATTTTTCAGTTGGTGATAAGCTTGCTGTTATCACAACTGACCCCTTTATGGGATTGCCTTCCGCCATCCATGTCAAACACATTGCGGAGGATCCTAGTGACCGTGAGTTGAATTCTTCCTTGCTAATGTTCTCAGGTCTCGGAGTTTAAGTGATCCTGTTAATTCGTGAATTTTCATTTTACTAATGTATCACAATTGTTTCCCCAGAGACGGGTGACTCTGCTCTTACAATAAAAGGCCCTCAGGGTAGAATCAATAGAGCTGTCTGGGGACCCTTAAACAAGACAATAATAAGTGCTGGTGAGGATTCTGTTGTCCGCGTATGGGATGCTGAGGTAATAATTTTATACGGTTCCTTCAATTACTACTATTTTGAAATACTGGACAATTGATCATTTTGTCCAGAATTGGGGGCTTACTGGTGTGCCCTGCTGCCCGAACATACCTATATTCTGTTCTTAATTGAAAGTTTCTTCATGTCGGTTTTTGTTAGATGTGAATGCTCGGAGGTTGACTGTTTTAACACTTATGTTATATAGACAGGAAAGTTACTCAAAGAGTCAGACAAGGAAACTGGGCACAAAAAGGCTATAACATCTCTTGCAAAATCCATTGATGGTACCCATTTCATCACCGGTGCCCTAGATAAATCAGCTAAGGTAGGCTTTAGTTACTTTTGCCTTCGCTTTATTGTATGAGAGTTGACAACTCTTGGTTAAACTTCTAATCACTCAGTAAATTTCTAAGAATTAACTTTTATACTTTCTTAGCTATGGGATATAAGGACATTGACTCTTTTGAAGACCTATGCCACTGAACGTCCGGTGAATGCAGTGACTATGTCTCCTCTCCTTGATCATGTATGCCATTCTGGAACTTATTGGAAATTCTCCTTTCACTTTTGTTTGCACAATGATATTTTTGCTGGTTTAGTGGTTTCTTACGAAACAAATATAGTCTTGAGTCTCTTGACCCGTTTTGTAATGCAGATTTCTCTTTTCTGGCTTTTTTACTTGTGCTATGGTTTCTTCTGCAGGTGGTTCTCGGAGGTGGTCAGGATGCATCATCTGTTACAACCACTGATCATCGTGCTGGGAAATTTGAGGCAAAATTCTATGATAAGGTAACGGTATTTTTTAAAAATAATGATGAATGAGAGAGAAGACTTGACTAATGGCTTCCTGATGCAAAATTTTCTCCTTTCTTTTGCGGTGCCACAGATTCTTCAAGAAGAGATTGGAGGTGTTAAAGGTCACTTTGGCCCAATCAATGCCTTGGCATTCAACCCTGACGGGAAGAGGTAAATGTTTGCTTAAATTATTTTCATACACCTTCTCGTTACCTCAGGTCAGAGTTTCAACACCTTTTTGGGATACGCGTGGTTTCTGTGATCTATCATGAAAGGAAAAAGTAGGATTGGATGTAGTCACTGGACTTGCATTTTTGGGGACTTCATCTGGATGTGCAATGCATAATGATTGTTGGAACATTTTGATAATTGTGATGTTTTATCCCTAACAATCCTTAAATTGTTTTGTTACAGTTTTGCAAGTGGAGGTGAAGATGGATATGTGAGACTACATCACATGGATCCAGATTACTTTAACATCAAGATGTAGACATGAGTGAGTTTTGTGAGGGCTTTCCCTCTTCAATAGTTTTTTTTGTAGAACAGTTGTGATAGGCCTCTAGATTTATTTCACTCCTATGCCTGATTTTGTAAACGGTGACACCTTCACTACGGCGATGTGTTGTAGCACAAACTAAAATTATAGTTCTGTCCAGCTGGATTTGCATTGTAATCATTATCCGTTCAAGAAACATGTTTGACCATTACAAATAAAAAGTTGATATTTAGAAAATATTTGTTATGACGAATTGAATAATATCATATGTGATAATATTTTTGTTTATGAATCTATTCAAATATGTGATCAAATTTTGATAGAGAACAATGTAAAAAATAGAAGTACAAATAAAGTTGGAACGTATAAAATTCGTATGCATGCTACGAATTACCCATTAGAAGAAGATAATTTAATCGTATTAATTATTGTGTGGGTCTCCTGTGGCCTATCCATCCTCTGTATTTTTTTATTTACAAATTGCATTTGTTAAATTACTTACTAAATTTAGATTTTTTTTAAATAAATAAATAAATATATATATATCAAATAACTCCCTTTAAGAAAACAGATTACCATATAAGTATTAGGTAAAAAATTATTATTTTCATTTTTAAATCCACCTAGTAAAGTTGAACTAAATTTGTTACAAAATAATTCAATATATAAAAAGATATATTTAATGAATTATAAGAAAAAATATACAATGAGTTTTAAAGAAGAATTAAGTATTAAAAAATAGAACAATTAAGTGATAAATTAATCCAAGAAAAAAATTAAAAAGTTAGAAACAGAATTTCAAAATGATTTTTGGGAAAGGAAGAAATATATTGTAAGTTTACCAAATGAAAAATAATTTAATGAACAAAACATCCCAACTATAGATAAATGAATTCTGAAATGGTTGAATTATGTAGACAAGAAATTCAAAGTCATTTAGATAGAAAATTAATTAGAAAGAGTAAATCTCCCTGGAGCTGCTCTACATTTTATGTAAATAAACAGGCAGAAAAGGAACGAGGTGTTCCTAGACTTGTTATAAACTATAAACCATAAAATAAGCTATTACAATGGATTAGTTATCCAATTCCAAATAAAATCAAAATATAAACCAAAATATAATGATCGAATACATAAACAATTAAAACAGAATAAAATAAATAATTGAAAATATATTCAAATAATAAATAATCAACTGAAATAATACCTTTGATTAATAGAAAATTATTGAATACAAGCTTAGCTTTGGGGACATTGGTGAAATCACAGATGAACTATGGGAGGTTCAATTTGAATTTAGAGTGAGGAGGTCAGAGAAGTAGAGGGGCTGAAATCAGCGTACCTTACAATGAATATAAACTACCTATTTATAGAATTCTTTTAGTCTATTACAATGAAATTGAATAAAATTTGGAGTCCGGAGTGGAGTGTGGATCCCTCCATTATCGACTATCTTGATTAGTCTTAAGTGGAGTCCGAGTGGCGTCTGGGTCCCACCACTATTTCTTTTCTTTTTAATGGAATCAGAGTGGAGTTTGAGTCCCTCCATTACTGATTGTCTTGAATGCGTCACTGCTTACATATTACACTGTCTTGAATGCGTCACTGCTTACATATTAGAATTCAAACAAATCTGGACCCAATGGGCCTCCAAACAGATCTTCTTGGTCTTCTTCCTTGGATTCTTCTTTCTTGAATTTTCCTTTGTCTTTGAATTTATTGTATAGGTCCATCATCTTCTTGAAATTGCTGTCTTCTTCTATTTCTTGAAATTTCCTTTGTTCTTCTTCCTTGATTAATTTCGGGATGCTTGAATGAGGAACTTGCTGCATGGCTACTTGAATTGGGCTTGAATGAGAGGCTTGCTGTAGGGCTACTTGAATTAGGCCTTGAGTTGCTTAATACTTTCTTCCTCGTTAAACCGGAATCTCAAATTTTCTCCAGTTTGTATATAATGGCTAACTGCTTTGGGTGAGCAAAACTCTACCCTATAGTTACTCCACCATTTGATCTTGTATTGCCTAATTAATGAATATGGCTTATCTTGATAAATCAGCCTGATTTGAAAGCTCCATGCAAAAAGTCATGGAACACTGAACACACTATGAAATAAGAATGGCTTCATGAATTTTTCTGCTTTATTAATTTGAATGAATGTGTCATAACCTTTAGCTACTGGTTGGGGATAGATTTCTTTACTTGGTCCAAAGGTTGTGAACCAATCATAAAACCGTATAGGGATTTCTCTATTGAAATGTTAGTGGAAATTTATAAACCATGAATGGTCAAATGATCTAATATAAAAAGATTCTATACCAGGCTTGAATATAGTCAGCATAATTAAACCCTTGCGGGATATAATTCATTGAGAATTTTCTTATAGAATGGATATTAGAAAAGTGTCTAAGGTGAAGTACCTGTTTAATGTGCATCTTGGAATAATCTATTCTACTTGGGTCATTTTTGCTAGTAATGTGTTGGATCTCTATTGAATGAGTATCTATCAAAATGAGTTCATAGAAATTTTGGGTTTTTTGAGTATCGTCTGCCAATCATTGACATTGTGGCAAAAACATTATTGACACAAACAATTTTAACTGTGGAATATCTGGTTCTGCTTGAATCTGGGTAAGTAATATATAATCTAGATTGGGTTTAAGAAAATAGGAATAACTGTTTGATTGGGCCTTTTGAGTAGTTGACTGTGATGGTTAAGTAGGTATTAAATTTTGTGGAGTAAGTAATGTATAATTTGAGCTTACTATTGGAATATGGATGAGTTTAGAGTATTGAGTTTGGGCTGCATTGGAATAGGTTAAAGGAGGAAGATCTATTGTAGAAACTTTTGGACTGAGAGATTTTGGAATATTTGTTTTCATCTCATAGTCCTTGGCTGATTTTGAATTTGAAGAACTGGCTGAACTTGAGGATTTACTCATGATTTCATATAAGAAATTCACACGTTAGAAAATCTGAAATTGAATTATCTTTTCCTTGAATAAATTCAATATCAAAATCGAAAACTGATAATATTGCTTGCCATCTAGCAAAAATTTGTCTTGATACTAAAATTTTAACGTCTTTTTGCAAAATGTCTTTTGTAGATTTACAATCAATTTTCAATAAAAATTTCTTGTTATATAAATCATTTTGAAATTTTGAAATACATAAAACAATTGCTAACACTTCTTTTTTAACCGTTGAGTAATTCATTTGTGCACCTGTCCATAATCTTGAATGATACCTAACTATTGACTCTTTATTTAAATGCATCTGTTTTAGTATACCTCCATAACCTACATTTGATGCATCTGTTTGAACTATTATGAATGCATCTGGATGTGGAATAACTAATTATGGTAATGACTTAGCTTTTGATTTTACTTCTTTAATAATTCTAGTATGATTTTCACACCATGCTGGAGGGTTAGGTTTTAGTCTTTCATATAATGGTTTACCAATTATCCTTAATCTTGGGAAAAAAATCTGATATATAATTTAGGCAACCTAAAAATCTTTGTAATTGATTTTTATCCTTAATTTCATCTGGAAATTTGTCAGTAAAACACAATAGCTCTTTGAATAGGAGTAATCATTTCTAAATGAATATTATGACCTAAAAATCTTATTTTGTTTGGAATAATTTCATTTTAGGTTCTGATATTACTAATCCATTTTTCTTAATAACTTTTAACAATATATTTAGATGTCTAAAATGTTTATCTATTGACTCTGAATAAACTAATATATCATCTGAATAAACAATTAAAAATGTTGAATATGTATTTAATATGTTATTCATTATTTTTTGAAATTCTGAAGAAGCATTTTAAAATCCGAATGGCATTACATTCCATTCACATTGTCCAAAAGGGACAATAAATGCTGCTTTATACTTATCATTTTCATCTATTTGAATTTTCCAATATTATGATTTTATATCTAATTTAGAAAATACTTTAGCATTAAATAATATATGTAATAAATCTCTTTTATTTGGAATTGAATATCCAATCCATTGTAATACCTTATTTAATGGTTTATAGTTTATAACAAGCCTAGGAACACCTCATTCCTTTTCTGCCTGTTTATTTACATAAAATGCAGAGCAGCTCTAGGGAGATTTACTCTTTCTAATTAATTTTTTTATCTAAATGACTTTGAATTTCTTGCTTACATAATTCAACCATTTCAGAATTCATTTGAATAGGCCTAACTTTAGTTGGGATGTTTTGTTCTTTAAATTATTTTTCATATGGTAAACTTACAATATGTTTCTTCCTTTCCCAAAATTCACTGGGATAATTTGAACAAACTTCATTTTGAAATTCCGTTTTATACTTTTTAAATTTTTCTTGGATTAATTTATCACTTAATTGTTCTTCTATTTTTGAATAACTTAATTCTTCTTTTAAATTCATTATATGTTTTTTCTTGTTATTCATTAAATATATCTTTTATATATTGAATTATTTTGTAACAAATTTAGTTCAATTTGACTGGTGGATTTAAAAATGAAAATAATAATTTTAACCTAATAATTTTGTCGTAATGCCTTCTAATATTTTCTTGAAGGGAGTTATTTGATGTAAGAACAGATTACCTAATACTGCATCATAAGCTACATCTTCTAATATTAAGAAAGAATGTTTTATACAGTAATTATTATTACACACAAATTCATTTGGTAGTTTCTTATATATTTTCATTGCAGTACCATTTACTGCTACTAATTTTTCATTAGTTTTTACTAGATATTTATTTGAAATAATTCCTGATTTGAAACAGGACTGGTCTGCTCTGCTATCCATTAATGCTACTATATTAATTGTGAAATTTTCAACTCCCATCGTGACTAATGAATACCATTTTTCTATGTTGACTCTATTAATGATATCAAAGAATTGAATATCAGTATGAGTTTTATCTGTTATATTTATTCCTATTTTTTATGATTCTAGATTTGAACTGCTTGGGTTTAAATTACTAGTTGCTATTCTTAATTCTGATTCCTTTTCTTTTAATGTAGTTAGTTTTTGTTTTATTTGACTTACTTCCATTTTTAATTTATTAATTTATACACTTAAATCATTTGATTTTACTATATCTTTTTTCTTATTAACTTCTGAATATTATGTAATTATTTTACTTAAACTAAATGGTTCTTGAACCTGTGGTATTTTTGAATCATTTTCTTCCTCTATTACTAGGGTTTTTAGTTTTTTAATATATTCTTCTTTATTTTCTGAATTTCCTAATTTTTCTATCATTTCTAATAAAATTTCTTTTTTTATTATTTGGACTTCTTAACATGTTAATGGTTGATATTTTACATTGACATACACTATTATCTTCTGAGATGAATTTGAATTATATTCTATTTGTTCATTATCTGAACTATCTATTAATAATGATAGTACTTTGTTCTTTAATTCCTGTTCTTATGAAAATAATGAATTTATTTTATTTTCTACCTTGCAATGTGATGTTGTATGTCCAATTTTTTTGTATTTAAAACATTGAATATTTTTATATTTATTATTTCCTTTATAATATTTTTTCTTATTATTTCTTTTATAAAATTTATTGTTATTATAATATTTATCTTTAAATTTTTTTAAATTTTCTTGAATATTTTTCTGTATTATGATGAAGGAGATTTAATACCAGTAATTCCAAACTGCTGGCAAAATGAACCCATTTCCTTCTTCTCAGAACCGTATTTATGTTGAATCTTTAAATCTTGACACAGAGTTAATGCTTCCTTTTTTTTACAAATGCAAATATTTGACCAAATGTTAAACTATTGTAATCAATTTTTTCAGTTCCTAATTATTTTTATAAATTTGTAATTATTCTTTGCGAAAATAGGTTTGGTAATCCAATAATAAAATTCTCCTTCTAAAAAGGAGCATTGAGTCAGTTCTCCTTTAAACTTGAGTTAGGAATATATCCTTATACCATTTGAAATCAGTTAAGGTTGGACATCTTAAATTTGTTAGACATATTTTCGAACTAGTCAATTCCTCATTAGGATTTCCTATAAAATATATTGAAATTACAGAGATTAAATAAGTTGATCAATCTTGATTCATGCTAAAAATGATATTATCGCCTTCTCCTATAGCTTCTTCTATTTCCTGATTCGTTTTTGATTGTTTTTCTTCTAGGGTAAGATAATTATCCCACCATCCTTTTAATTGTCCTGTAAATCTTGTTACTAATAAGGTTACAATTTGAGGTTCAGTAATATTAATTTTAATTTTGTATGCCATTCTGTCCATACTCATTTTTTGAAGTATATTTAACATTTGTTATTCTAATTTACCATCTATGTTCCATTGATAAAGGGATTGACCATCATAACTATTTAAAAATTGACTTTTTTCTTCATATTGAATATCTGGTGGAGTTGGTCCAGGATAGTAATTTTTTGTTTTATCATTTCTCCAAATCTTTTTAAATCTTGGTGCCCTTAATTTATTTATTTCTAACTTAGATTGCTCTATAATATCGTGAGGATTATCATTAAATTTTTGTTCAATTAATTCTATTTGATTTTTTAGTTCCTCTTCTGAACTGCTTGAACCACTTGAATCTTGATTATTAGTTTGAGATATTACACCTAATGATTTTGAAGTACTAGCTTCATTATTTGTATTCCGTGAAATTGAATTTTCCATTTTCTTTGAAAAAGATGCTACTTGAAAATAGGGCTTTGTAATTTCATTTGGAAATCTTGTTACTCTATTTTCTAATTTAGCAGATTTCATATCTCTTTGATTATCTATAGTATGTAATGTTTGATTTGAATAATTATTTTGTTGGTATACATTTTTAATATCGTCTGAATTAACTACTTATGATAATTCTTTTCCAGTTTTGAATGGTAATGCTACTATAGTTTCATTATTAATATTAATTTCTAATTTTTTAATGGAGGATGAATTGGACTTATAATTGTACCATTTTGCAAATTTCATTTTGCAAATTCCATTTTTTAAATAAATTCATTTGTACATTAATAACTGGAATATCATTTAATTTATTTTCTTTTTCTATTACTTGCTTATTTTCTAAATAATATTGTAACCATATAAAAACTTCAATTTTTTTTCTTATTTTTAATCTATTAAGTTCCTCATATAATTTAGTTTTTAATTCATTTCTTAATTTTATATCAAATTCTTCAAACCATAATCTAAGTTCAAGGTTATCTGAACTATAATAATCCTTATTCAAATATTCTTTATCTATGCTTAATTCTTTATTACTTGTCATCATGTGTAGTTCTGAAAAATTCATTTCACTTGGAGTTGGGGATTCATATTGAGAATTTACATCTGAAATTATTTCTGGTAAAGGATTTGAATACCTAATTTTAGAATCTTGAAAGCTTAACGAAATATTTGATGTTGAATATCTAGATGACTAACCAGAGTAATATCTAGATTCCTTTGGAATTGATCTATTATATGGAAATTTGCTAAACATAGACCTACTAAATTTTATTAATACTTTCCCATTATTTTGTTCTTCAATTATTGATGGTTCTGTAATTGCTCTATTTCTTTTCATAGTTAATGGTCTTCCAGCCATTATTTCATCCGGAATAGTTATTTCATCCCATCTTAGGAATTTTGGAGTTTCTATCCTAGTATTATCCGATTATGACACTATAAATAATGATTCATCCTCTTGTGAAGGATTTAGCCTTAATGCAGTTTGGATCATTGATTCCATTAATTTAAAATAAAGTCTATAAATTAACACAAAATCTTCAGTATTGTTTTCAATTTTATTTTGTTTTAAATGAATATCTAATTTTAATAAATTCATTATGTTTGGATATGTTAAACTTACTGAATAGTTTGAGATACAATTAAACCTAATTGTTCCATTACAAATATTAGTTTGAATCATTGCTAATAGTGAATCCTTATATTCAATTAA
>JAULKM010000012.1:11296423-11326940 GCA_032355605.1 Rubia tinctorum | reverse complement strand
ATTGGGCTAAACCTACCACTGATTACAAAATAAATGTTGATGCTTCTTGGCTTAAAAATGATTTATCAGCAGGGTTAAGATTAATTATTAGGGACTGTAATGGGGAATTCATTAGAGCAGCAGTGGAAAATCATCTTGCTATCTCCTCATTACACTCTGAACTTCTGGAAATCCACTTAGGTCTCAAAAAATCAAGGTTTCTTGTAAATAAATCTGTCCAGATTGAATCTGATTGTCATTTAGCAATCCTGTTCATTTCAAATCCATTGAAGGCTCCATGGTAGATTTACTCTTTGTGTTGTAATATAAATGACATTCTAAAAAGATCCAGGGCAGATCTTATTTTCACAAAGAGAGAAGGTAATCTAGCTGCAGATTTTTTAGCTAAGGATGAAAAAAACTTATCCTACCAGACTCTTTCATGGAATATCCTGAAAAAAGGAACTTCACTGGATTATATTAATGGACAAAAAATACATCCCTAGCCTGAGATTGAGGAATTAATCTCACTTTATTTCCACCTCTATGCAAACTTGAAGACCACTCATGTGCCTTCTTGCTGGATATGTTGCTTTCTTATGTTGCTGGATATCTCATGCTTTTGACCTTCAATATTCCATGGCACATTGCTTTAATATTTCATGGCTCATTGCTTTTGATCAACACTCTGCTCAATTATTCTCACTCTTGTTGTTGCTGCTCAATATAGCTCTTGTTGTTGCTGCTCAATATAGCTCTTGCTGTTGCCAGGTTCCTCTTGCTCATGTTGCTCTTCACTTTTTTTCCGGAGCTGCTGATGCTTTAGCTCTGCCATGTTACTCTTTGCTGCTACTACTGCTCTTGCCATTTTTGGAGAAAGAATCCAATGATTTTTCTAATACTATTATTGCTGCACCTCACTCAGTACATGAACTGCTACTCTCATTAATCACCCAAGCTACTATCAATCTGCAGATCTGCTGCTGTCAATCTGCAGATCTGCTGCTTAATAGAGTCATGAATTATTCTGTACGATACATTATGCTCTTGTTTTTTGTAGCCTTGGCCTCTTTGTATAGTTTTATCTTATTTGATGTCTGGCCTGAATCGATTAACACGTGGGGTGAAGATCATTTACAGGAAACACATCCAAAAAGATCACTAGAACCACTTTAGGTGTGCATAATAGTCTCAGGCCCTCTTACGAAAACTACTGTATTCTAACTATTTTTGGTTCATTTTTGGGGTTAGGAGAGCCCAATAAAAAACTCCCATTCACCATTGGTGGATGTTTTAAATTTAAAAAAATACCTAAACCTAATAGAAAAAAATATTTATTGCAAAATATCCTTAATACCCCTCCAAATCAATGACCTGCGATTCCACGATCTTCAATCTACAATTGCGCTCCACAGCTTTCAAAAATTTAATGCTCCGATTACGCAACAATTTATCTTATTTTCAGATTATGAATATTACAGTCAGTTTTTTATCTTACTATTCCAAAGAGGCCTCTTATTGTACCATTGTACCCTATCCTACTTATAGATTCCCGACTCATCTCTAACTAATTAACCTACCTTAAGTTACCGATTTGTTGATAAAAATAGCTTGAAACCATTTAACCCTTGTTCAGTGTTGAGCTTCAACTCCAACTTCTGAGTGAGCTTCTGTACTTATTCACTAAACCGTTAGATATGGTGAGGTGGTGGGGGGAGGGAGACGGGAGATGGTAAGATGGTGATGTGGTGGGGCAATAGAGTCGGGAGTGGGATAGAGAAAAGGGAAAGGGAAAGGGAAAGGGAAAGGGAAAGGGAAAGGGAAGGGGAAAAGGGAAAAGAAAAAAGGGAAAAAAGGGAAAATGAAAAAGGGAAAACGGGAAAAAGG
Source organism: Rubia tinctorum (assembly GCA_032355605.1). Taxonomy (NCBI): domain Eukaryota; kingdom Viridiplantae; phylum Streptophyta; class Magnoliopsida; order Gentianales; family Rubiaceae; genus Rubia; species Rubia tinctorum. Next base: position 11,325,074 of record JAULKM010000012.1, on the reverse strand, counting down.
AATAGAAAATAAAAAAAACTATAAAAATGAAAAATAAGAAATGAGTAATGGGAAATGACTATTTTACCCTTAAAATTGTTACTTTTGACCGAATTTGATGCTTTGATCTGACGGAAGAGCCACAACTAATAAACTTTGTAAGTTGAGGGATTAAAAGTGTTTAAAAAAAGATAAGAGACAAAAAGTGAACAATGACAAGAGTTTAGGGGCCATGTTAAATTTCAAAGTATCTTGGGCTTCCATTTTAAAACCATCTGGAAATAATTGGAGGTGACCTAAAAACCTTATATATTAGTTACTATCCTTGTAAGAAACCGATGTGAGATATATCTTCAAACACGCTCCTCACGTGCCAACGTGGAAATACTTCATGATCCATATGGGGTCAAATTAAAGGGATCCACACATCACCCCAATAAACTTAAATCGGTCCTAGGTCCCAAGTACCTGCCTCTAATACCATGTTAAATTTCAAAGTATTTTGGGCTTCCATTAAAACCAATGACACTAAGTGTAGGTGACCCAAGACCTTATATGTTAGTCATTACCTTTGTAAGAAACCAATGTGGGCCATATCTTTCAACACGCCCCTCACGTGCCAACATGGAAACACTTCACGACCCATATCGGGTCAAATTACAGGGGATTCACACATCCACCCAATAAACCCAACTCGGGCCCAGATCCCAAATACCTGGCTCTAATACCATGTTAAATTTCAAAGTATTTTGGGCTTCCATCTTAAAACCAATTGACTCTAAGTGGAGGTGACCCAAGATCTTATATATTAGTCATTATCCTTGTAAGAAACTGATGTGGGATGAATCTTTCAACATGCCACATAAGTCGTTTACCCTATTTTATAAGTTAAAACATGTAATAAAATATACAAAGTCTTGTTTTAGACGGACTAACCGTTAGACGAAGCCATTTTATAATTGATGTATTTATTAGAGTGATTTTATGTGTGTTTTTATTTATTGCAACAAGGTTCCCACAACTTTGAAAAACTTTTAAACTGTATCAAAATTTATAAATAATCATAATTGGACCCTAATAGTTATTGAAACGAAATTTTTCATTATTGGTCTAACCGTTAGCCAGTCTAACATGAAACTTTTTCAGTAAAATGTGTTTGAATGTGAATAAATGTTGTTCTAAATAAATTTGAATAATACATATAAATAAATGTTGTTCTAAATTTGAATAAATTTGTTTCAAACAAATGTTCAAAACTCAGTACAACTGAAATATGCGGGGAAGAACGATAACATTAAAAACTATGGGCCCATCACCATTTAGTATCTTGAAGTAGAGCGTGCCCCCAACCTCAAGTTTCTCATCATCAAGAAACTTGCTAAATCCCTTTGGAGTCAGGGTTTTGAGCCTCATGTTCCCCAAGTAGTGCATGTCGTATTCCTTTTCGTTGCACCGCAACACAACGAGCAACTTATACAATGGTAGGTTCTCCGCAATCTAGTATGGGATGTACTGAATTATAAACATAAAATCACATTTAGTACATATGAAATTAATCTATAAAAAAAGTTAATTGAAAATAAAATACATGTGTAAGTGGGAGGATTTACCAAAATCGTAATTGAACAGAAGTTCATCTGGGTAAGAGTGCATACAAAGTGAGGAATAACATTCCCCAATGTAGTCCGCGGATGACGGTCGTCATCTGAATCGCTACGGATATTCATTGTTCAATGAAATTGTTAAAAATTAATTTGTTAAAAATTAAATTAGAAAATAAGTAGTCAAATAAACGGAATTTATAATTTTATAAAATTGCCCACCTCAATCGTGGAACGGCTACTCGAAAAAGCATTGTTAGCCATGATTCGTGAAATTCATATAGTCACGGATGATAAAAATTTTGATAGAAAGAAAATGGTTCGATATAAATTATTTTAATTAATTTTTTTAGTCGGCTCGGCATCACACTTAAATTTTAGTCCAAAATATGACTTGGCCAACATATATTAGCGATGTTGCTGGCACATCGCTTCAAAATAATGGGATGGTCGACATGTCATAGCGACGTCACTAACCATTCGGTACAACTGATTGGTTAACTGAGAATGGTGCGACGTCTCATTCAAGCACCGTAAGCTAGAAAATATGAATGAGCGATGTCGCTGGATGGTCGTTCCAAATGAAGGAGGATATAAGGACCAGTGAATTTGCATTCAAACCTAACAGACGCATCTCAACAGCGGAAAACCGGAGTAAACATTGGTTAGAACACAAAAAAATAGGGCTAGTTGACAGGTGAGAAAATAAAACCAAAATTCATACAACCTAGAACCCTAATCCATAGGAATTTCAAAACAAAAAAAACACATTGATACACCATATATATGTGAAATTTAAGGGAAAATATGAAAATGAAAGTAATCTAGGGAATCTAGAACCCATACCTTTGAGAAAATGAATTGAGGGACTGTTGAAATTTGAGGGAAAGTTGAATGTTTGAAATGATATATGAGATGGGCTCTATATACATAGTCGTTACCGATACTGGACCGACATATTATTGACGTCGGCTAATCTAAATGTGGGCCTCACCAATTCAACCCACTACCATAGCAATGGGCATATGTTTGACCAAATCGAATTTAATTGACACTTGTGGATTCAGCCACAGCATGTACGATGTCGCAGATTAATTGACTGTGGAAACATGTTACCGACGTATGAGCAACGTTAGTTTACATGAAAGTGGGTCTCATAATTTTATCCCATTAACTTAGAAACCAGGCCCGTGTTTGACCAAAACGAACGTAATTTACCTTCATAACGGTTAATAGTTTGTTAGGAGCTAATAACTGAAATTTATAAATGTTTTTGAACTTTATTAACGTTCGGTTCAATTGGAATCGATTTTAGCACAACCGGTGAAATTTACGGTTTTTACGCTGAGGTCTCTCCAAGAAGGTGAGGGAGGATGAAATGCAAAATTGGAGATGCATAATTATCTAATTCACATTGTCACAATCATGTTTTTCCAATCATCATCAAGGAACCGAGGTATTAGTCCTTCATTTTCATTAGTATTCCACTAATATCCTTGTGATGAGTGTTATTAATTAGAACAATAAATTTCACCTTTGATGCGCTCCAAATTGTCGTCGCCATATCCACTACTCTTTTAGCCGTAATCTGCAAGATAAAGCCCCCGAAGATGTCCGAGGGAAAGAGCCTTCGATGATAAAATTAGAATTTGTATTTTGATTAGGAATGAATAGTTATTATAAAGTGTTACATCTCTCATTTATATACGATGGTAGATAGGGAAACTATTTTGTTTGCTTGTGATGCAAGTACTGAAGCTCTTCCTTGGGCCGGCCCAATGGTTATTACCCAAAGGATATTACTTAAGGTGTAAATTAGAGGAACCTGTGTTGGTTAGGCTAGACACTTTGGCCAAGCCTAAATGATGCATTATCAATAAGCCCCTAGAAATTTGAGGGTTCGGCCTTCGAATTCATCCTAGGTTTCTTAAGTTCAACCTCCGGATCCCCCCCGCTAGTTTGTTGGTTTGGCCTTCGATATGGTTCCTTTGAACTCATCGTTTGACACAGGATGCGATTTTCAAGCCCTTTGAGGGTTCAAGGGTTTGGCTCGGGAGTCAACTTGGGATCCTTCGAATCGGCTTTAGGATTCAACCCTCAGCTTTCTAATTCAATCTCATGCTTACGACAAGGCTTCGACAAGAGAATTGGAAGAGACGTGAGGGGAGTGATGCTCACTCAAGCCTTCGAGCCCGTGAGGTCCACACTAGATTCCACGCGCGTCACTTTTTCCATTAATTGTGGGAATCTTTCACCCACGTGGCCCATGAACCAATATTCTTACTTAATTTTGGCAGCCCAAGGCAATCATTAGTCTCCCCTTATTTTATATAAACAGCCTCCAAGGGTCTTTAAGGCCTCAGAGGCCTTTCAAGTATTTACAAAGGTTTTTATCACTTGGGCGTTCATACATATGAAGAGGATTTTGACCCCGAGCACTAGACAGGCCGCAGAGGCCCTTCGCGTATTTACAAGGATTTTTATCCCTTAGGCGCTCATACATGCAACGGGGATTTCGACCCAGAACACTCGGAAAACCGCAGAGGTCTTTCGAGTTTTTACAAGGCTTTTGTCCTAGGTGCTCATACATACAAAGAGATTTCGACCCCTAGAGTTTGACAGGCCACAGAGGCCTTTCAATTTTTACAAGGTTTTATCCTTGGCGCTCATACATGTAAAAAGGATTTTTATCCTTGGTGCTCAAACATGTAAAGGGGACTTTGACCTCAAGCACTCGACAGGCCACAGAGGCCTTTCCAGTTTTTGTTGCTCTCTGTTAAAAAGAGTGAGAGACTTCCATCTCCTCGAATTATTGTGTGTACTAGTACTTAGTAAAAAATTAGAATAATTTAAAGAATCACACTTCAATAGATAGATAACAAGAGTTGGGAAATCCTATCGACTTACAACAAGTATTTCCGCTAAAGGTTTCCTTGGCCTATAGCTATTTTTGGGTAAGCTACTCCCTGGACTTAACAAGTCTACTGAGATTTAGGAGAATAGTACCTCCTAAGGTTTTAGATATTCCATTTACGAGGAATCAACTCATCTTGGGGTGTTTCTAGCACGTAGCTTCCTCCAGGGTTTGCTTCGATGACTCAGTAAGGTCCCTCACAGTTTGTTACCAGTTTGCCTTTGGGTTTCCTTTGGCTTTTTTCATTTCTCCTCATTACGAGGAATTTTTTCATTTCGCCTCATTACGAGGTCTCCTGGGGAGAATATGATTTTTTAGACCCTCTGATCTTGATACCTCTTGATCTTATCCTTCACCCTGGATTCGTGGAGGGATGCCCTCTCTCTTTTTTCCTCGAGAAGATGCACGTCCAGCCGGCACTTCTCAATATTGACCTCATAGTTTTCATTGTTAATAGCAAAACTTTGGAAGGTAGGTAGCCTTATCTAAGCGGGAATTATTGCATCCAAACTATAGACTAGGCCATACAGAGTTTCACCCGTGGCAGAGTATTATATCGTTCGATATGACCAAAGCACGATGGGTAATTAGTTGATCCAATTTCCTCCTGCCCCTTCGAGCCGTGACATGATGCCATTGACGATGGTTTGGTTTGGAACCTCCACTTTCCCATTGGCTGGAGGTGGTATAAGCTGGTAACCTTCTAGCATATCTTGTATTCTTTACACCAGCTTTTAAATGGGTCACTAACAAACTGGGTACCATTGTCAGTTATGATGGTTTGAGGGATCCCAAAGTGACAAATGATGTTTTTCCAGAAAGAGCCAATCACTGGCTTCCCTTTTATGCTGGTTAAGGCTTTCGCCTTGACCCACTTTGTGAAGTAAACACAACCACAATCAGGTATCGAAAGTGGCATAGGGATTCTGGGAAGGGGCTTACTAGGTTAATTCTCCATTTGTCAAATGGCTAGGAGATATTTATGTTTATCATTTCTTCTTGAGGAACATGAGTGATTGGTGCATGCCTCTGGCACTGATGGCAAGATTGGATATGATTATTAACATTGTCGAACATCTTGGGCTAGTAATATCCCACTAGAAGGAGTTTTTTGGCTATCTACCGAGCCCCCTGGTGGCTTTCACATGCTCTCTTGTGGGTATCATGGATTAGATAGTCAGCTTCATGGGAGTCTATGCATCGAAGAAGTGGCTGCAGATGACCTCGTTAATAGAGCATATCCTCATGGATTACACACTTGGGAGCTTTCAGTCTGGTTTTTCTCGTTTCGATGGCACCCTTCGGAAGGGAACCGTCTCGAAGGTAGCTCATGATTGGTGTTTTCCACGAAGTTCCTTCCTCCACCATCATTACTGTTATTTCTTCTGCAAAGCTGTGTTTACCCAGTGTCTACACCATCAAGTGCCCCTGGGACTGCAGGTTCAAGTCTGATGAAGAAAGCTTTATCAAGGTGTCTACCTTATGGTTCTTTTCTATAGGGACTTGTGTCAGGGTGTAATGGTGGAAATTTTTGACTAGAGGCTTTACAACCTCCAAATAGCATTGCAGGATCTTTTCCCTAGCCTCGTATTCCCGTTTGACTTGTTGGACCATGATTTGGGAATCACTACAAATTTACAGGATTCAAACCCTCAAGTCTTTGGCTAGTTGAAGTCCTGTGATCAGTGCTTCATATTCTGCCTCATTATTCGTGGCCTTGAAGTCAAAGTACAGAGCATAGGGATAAAATTTTTTTCTCGCGGCATATGAGCAGGACGCTAGCCCCGCTTCCTCCTGAGTGTGATGACCCATCAATATATAGTCGTCACACTTCCTTGAACTCTTTCTCATCATCAACTACGATTGGATCTATTGTTTCGACGAGGAAATCTACCAAGGCTTGACCTTTGATAACTAATCTTGGGCAGAACTGGATGTCATACTCACCCAGTTTGATAAACCATTTCATCATTCATTCCGAGGCATCCGGCTTGAGGAGCACCTGTCTGATAGGATGGCTTGTGAGCAGGATGATCTTATGGCTCTGCAAGTATAGCCGGAGCTATCTTGCCGCATGAACTAGGGCTAAGATTAACTTTTTGAGGGAAGTGTACCGTGTTTCTGGACCATGCAATGCCTTGCTTACAAAGTAGATTGGGTGCTGCATTTTTTCTTTCTCTTTTACTAGAACCACACTTATTGCCATGGGGGAGGCCGAGATGTACAAGTATAAATCTTCCCATTTCTCTGGCTTCAGAGATGGGAAAGCTTCGCAAGTGTTCATTTAAGTCTCTGAAAGCTTGGTCATACACCTGCTTCCATTCAATTTTTTTGGCCTTTAGAAGCACCTCAAAAGTGGCAGATGTTTTTTGGCACCTTAAGAGAATAATCGATTGAGCGCAACCAGTGATCCTGAGAGTCTTTGGATGTCCTTTACCATTCGAGGAAGCTTCATGCTTATAAAAGCTTCAACTTTCTCTAGGTTCACATCGAACCCCCTTTCCGAGACCATAAATCCCAGGAATCTTCTTTCTCCAACCTCGATCACACACTTAGCTGGGTTCAGCTTCAGGTTTGCATTTCGGAGTATTTGGAAGGTTTCTTCAAGATCTAGCAGGAATTGGTAGCACTTCTTACTTTAGACTACCATATCATCCATGTAAGATTGTCGATAAACCTTTTGTAGATTGCCCCTTCAATTTTCAAGCCAAATGGCATCTTGTTATAACAAAATGTCCCTACGTCTGTGAAAAACAATGTCTTCTGCTTATCCTCCTCCACCATAAGTATCTGGTGGTAGGCTTTATGGGAATCAAAGAAGGCGAGAACCTCGAATCCTACTATTGCTCTGACTAGAATGTCAATGGAAGGCAAGGGGTAGCTATCTTTTGGACAAACTTTGTTAAGGTCAGAGAAATCTATGCACATTCACGAAGCGCCATCATGCTTGGGAATCATAACAGGGTTTGCTAGCTATTCTAGATAGAGCACCTCTTCGATGACCTCCGCTCGGAGAAGTTTCTGGACTTCCTCCTTTATGGCTTTGGCTCTCTCAGGGACGAACAACCTTCTCTTCTGTTTAACAAGCTTTTCGGAGGGGTTGACATTCAGCCTGTGAACCATCAACTATTTAGGCATTCTTGTGAGGTCAATCGTGCTCATAAAAAATACATCCTCTTGGTTATCAAGAAGATCCTTTAGTTTTTCTCTTGTTGTGGGTGGTATCTTCTTTCCCACGACCACCTTTTCTTGTGATCGAATAGCTAACAGCTCGGTGTTTGTGGGTCCGACTTCTCCATTAACCTGAGCCACTCTATCCCCCTTCTTTACTTCTTTCAGGGCTATTTCCAAACAACTTCTAGCTGCCAACTGATCCCCCCTGATAACTGTTATTCCCTTATTTATGGGGAATTTCATCATTAATTTGTTGGGGGATCATATGGATCACGCCTGGCACATCCAGGGCCTTTCCAATATCACATTGTAGGGGGATATGGCATCAATCATGCAAAGCTGCAGTTAATAGTCACTTCTTTATCTCTATCTGCTAACTTGACTGGAAGGTTTATGACACCCAAGGGGAGCACAATTTTCCCAGTAAATCCAGATATTGGCGAAATCATTCTCCTTAGACTTTCACACCCTAGTCCCATTTGATCAAAGCAGTTTGCAAACATCACTTCCACTCCGCTGCCATCATCTACAAACACCCTTTTGGTGTAATAATCTTTAATTGTGGCATGGATCACGATCAGGTCTGTATGGGGGGTTCTACTGGGCACCGGGTTTATTTCTGAGTAAGTTATGAATTCCTAGGATTAAAATTGTTTATGGTTGGGATCTCCATAGGGCAGATACCAATATTGGGATTTGATGATGGTGTTCAGTGATTGATCACTCACTAATCCATTAGTGAATTTGATTACTCTGTTGTCCCCTTCACCCCGATTTCTATCTACTCGAGCCTCCTCGACATGTCTCCATTTGCTCTTGGTTTATTTTCAGCTCGCTCTTAAATGTTCCATTGCTCGTCTCGACCGCCTCGATCGGGTCCCTTTTTGTAGGTTTTCCAGTTATGACATTCTCCTTTTTCCTTTCAATGAGCCTCATCCCTTTGGTCTCTCAACTCAGTCCAGAAGTAAACCCTCAACTTTGATTTCCCATTTTCGATTGATACACACTTATTTGTACCATAGCCATACTCCTTGTGGTGATCGCAAAGCTTGGGAGAATCTCTCTTTGCAGGAAATCCCTTGCTGGAGGGAGTCTTAATAAATCCCTTGTGGATGGAGTGTATCTCCGTCCGTGACTTGGTTAGGGAGATGTAGCCTTCAAAACCTCTATTATAAGCCTCTGACCTTATAAATTTTGGCTCTGAGGCCTTAGAACACTTTTCACTCTATATATCCCTCTCTCATTTCCGCTTCGTATCCTCCTCAATTTTTGAGTATTGTTCCATGATTTCTTGCAGCTACTGCAGAGTTTTTGACTTCTTTGTGACTAGTTTTTTGTATAGGTCGAGGTTGGACATTCCATTCATGTAACCATGGATCACCCCATCTTTAGTGTGGTTGACTACACTGAGGATTTCAACTACATATCAATGGTAGAATACTTTCGTCAATTTTTTGAGTCGCTGCTTGCTTTGGTAAAGTTTGATCAGGGTTTCAGTAAATCTCTTCCTTTGAAATAATTGACTCAGCAGAGCCCTTCCAAAATCTTGGTAGGAATGCAACGATCCCTTGCCTACTTTTTAAACCACTCTTGAGCTTTTCCTCCGAGGTAACTCCCCACCAGCTTACACGTCAATTGTTCATTGAAGTCCATCGAATTAATTAGACTAAGGAAGGTCTGTATGAACTCGTGGGGGTCTGTGTCTCCGTTGTATGTGGGCAGCCCCTCAGGTGGTTTTACTTCACTAGGCTATCGATTCATCATGATCACCGAGCTAAAAGGAGAAACTGCGACTTTGGCCGAGGGCCCAATCAACCTATCCAGTTCCCCTGTGAAGGTGTCACTCGATTCGCCTCCCATTCGTGGATCTTTGTATTGACTTGACAGAAAAGAAACATCCATGATGGGGACCTGATACATCTGGTTTGAAGCCATATATCCAGACCACGGTCTTCCCATGGCAGAGCTGTGATACAACTACTGCTTCCCTTGGTGATACGGGTCATATGAGGGGATCTCAAGTTGAGGCCATGGATGCATTTAGTTCTCATAACCTGGGTGGGGTACCGCTCGCCAGGCAGCCTGGCGAGGAATCGCCTGGTTCGACATGTGAGGGATTGAAATAAGTATCGAATATTCCTGTGTCTAACCAAAACTGGGAAAGTTGGTTAAGGTCGATCCTGGGCACCTATCTCCATGTTCACTGGGTAAGATGCTCTTGAGATGACCTATAGCTGTAATCTCAGTTGCACTGTTAGGGGCTTCGAGAGTGGCGGTGCCATCTGTTGCTAGATCATTCTTTGGTAGAGAATGGGGGTTCACCTGGTAACCACCATATCAAAGAGTTTGAGCCAGCTGCTCCAGATCTTGCTGGGACAATGAAGATACACTATTTGCATCGTGAGTGGTTGGAGCGGCACCTGCAGCGGCTGCCACATGCGAATCGTCCGAAGCCTCCGTGAATTGTGGCTCATCATCTTGTTGCTGATACACATGGCTTTACAAGGAAGGAACTCCAAAGCCTCCTATATAAGGCTTAACACTAACCTCAATTCTCCTGGAGCGCACAACAGCCTCAATCCGAGACCCTCTGGCATTGTCGTCGTTGGCATCTGGTCTGTGACTACCATTGGGGGTCTGTTCCCGGTACTTGAAGGGACTGGGGGGTCAGACTGCATTTTCTAGCTTTTCCCTTCATTTTCTTCCCCGATAAGGAGACTACACTTCCTCACTAGCGTCTAAGGTTCTACCTATGACTCATTTTTTTCTACGCAATGTGCTTACTCTAGAAGTGGACATGAACATTGAAATTCATAGATATGTCAAACGGTCCCACTAGGCATGCTAACTTGATGCACCTCAAACCGTCACCTCCGTATATGCCGCTCCTTTAGTCGAAATCTGCAAGACAAAGCCCCCGGATAAGCGTTATTAGAACAATAATTTCCACCACATATAATCACATGAAATTTCATATTCTTGGTTTTTTATGAAATAAAAATATAATTGAATTCCATCCATCCATCAATTATTTTAAAGAGCTAGTACATGGTCTAGAGTAAATTGTAGATGATTACATATAAGTATACAGGGGGTCGTTCGGAAGAACTTGTGGAATTATATGACCCGCATTCCCTCCCAGCATCACTAAACTTGAAAGGAGAGGATGTTTAAGGATCAAAGATAGAGTATATAATGTTCCTCCCATTCCTACTACTATTCTACCTATGGGGTAGATAGTGGCAAGACCTGGGTCATCCATATAGATGCTAGGAATCTAGAAGTTAACTATATACATCAACAATTGGGTTGTCAATCTGATCACATGTTCGAAATACCTGATGTTGCCAAAATAAGTTTTTGGGGGATTTTTATCTAACAACTATAAGCATGCAAGATTGCACGAGAATAAACTATATAAACTAGCACTTGGGTAGTATTTGCGGAACATGAACAGTGTTGTTTCGATCCTTGATTCTATTACATTCAAGATATATAAACCTATTCTAGTGTTTATGACATATGGTGGGGTCGATGGTCAACACTTTACCATGCCTGTCACGTAGGGTGCGCATGTAATATTCCATCGACACCGCCTCCGTAATTATAGGAGTGCAACACCAGCCCTACCTGCTGTGCATATATGAATCTCTCCCGTATGATTATATCCCAGGCACTCCATCACAAATGCTTCTCCCTAAGCCCATAGAGGCAAAGGGGATGAAGCACCTTATCAATGTTTCTAGGGTTCTAACCCTAGTCTTCTACTAACACTATCTCTATCCGTAACCCTTCGGGCTAATTTTCTGGCTAAGACTAGTGTATGGTCGATTGTAAAGTTGACTCAATGACCCACATACACACAACCATACTGTCTCGGACTATCGTTAATCTAAGCACATCTAGGTTTCCTTTCTAGAGGGATACCAATAAGTGTGCCGACATGAATGTAGACTACGGTGTGTGACACTCTTAGTGTGACAATCATGCAATTAATAAGAACATGAAGAACAAGTCAACATAATAATCATAAACACATAGAAATAGGTATATCTATAAAATCTCCCAAGACAAACACCTAACCATTAATACAAATACAAACTCCAAGTTAATCAACTACTCCCAAGGAATTCAACAAATATTTCATTGGATTCAATGTCTTTGGGCGAAAGAAAAAGGAAAAAAAGAAAAGATTTTAGATAGAAGGAAGAGCTTATTTCTCTCTCTACCCTACTCTTAAGAGTCCAAAATAAGCATAAACTTGAACCTTGATAAACATAGGTTGATATATATATATATATATATAATAGTAGGGAACTATAAGTTTAAAAAATCCAAAAATAGTCCAAAAAACCCTAGCAGGCGTAAATGACACGGGTTGTGCAACAAGGCACATGTCGTACCAGCTGGGTGGTCTCATGCTAACATGGGCCGCATAACGTGGTATGGGTCATGTACCCTCGTGCTGACACAGGCTGGCTGGTCTGGCACATGTCGTGTATCCTTATGTTGACACAGGCCGTGTCGGCTGGCATGGGTCATCGACTAGTGCTCCATTTTGAACTTCTAAATTATGCGTCCCGTGTCATTTAGTCCAGGCCATTGGCTGGAAACATTTTTTGATCAGTTGAACGGCATGGGTCGTGTCATTCTTCGCACCCCGTGGGTTGGTCTTTTCATTTTTGGAGTTGAAATGACACAGACCGTGTGAAAGGGCGTGGTGCGTGTCCATACTTAGCCTCACAAAAAGTTGCAGTGACACAGGTCGGCTGGAGTCAAACGGCCGATGCCAAGAGGGTGTGGCACGACCCATGTTGGTAGGCACGGTCCATGTCGGGTGCCTCTGACACAGGTCGTGCTAAAGGGGCAACCCCGTGCTGGCTGGCTTGGCTCATGCCTACTAGTGCCTATTGGTGCTGGCCAATCGGCTGGTTTGTGCCGCCTTCTGTTTTTGACATTGTTGAACTCTAATTCCGCCTTTCTTCGGCTCAATTCAATCTACTACCATGCCTTTGGTTTGTGGCCTTCTGTCTACTACCATCCTTGTGAATGACCTTCAAATATCTTCTACTAATCTCGTGGATAGCCTTCTACAAAATAATGTTGAAATCCTCACGAACAACCTACTAATAATCTCACAAAAGAAGATCTCGGTGCTCGTGAGGACAAACTGTCCATTAGATCAAATTAAGTCTACAAAACTCGGATTTAGATAGGAAAACCAACAACAATCATCTAAACCCATTGCAATGTAAACCTAACTAAAACTAGCAATCAACCAAACAAAGTATTATAACAAATGTGTCAAATGCATTGGTTAACACATGCAATAAGGTGCACATCAGTATATATGGAATAAGACAAGTTTATATATTACCGTAAGTTAGTATAGATGTTAAATTTTCTTTTCGAGACGATCGTAATCGAGTGTGGGACAACCTGTGAACTTTTTAATTTTTGCAATTAGGTTTCTCCAAGAAAGTGGGAGAAGTTGAAATGTAAAACTGGAGATAACATTTTGTTATTAACATTTTCATAACAATGTTGTTCCGATTTGTGCATAAACGAGTCATCTGAAAGGGACGTAATCTTAACAGGTATTATTCTACTTCACTTTTAAAAAATTAGACTATAACTCTTATGTGTGACATCACAAATGTGTCGCATAAAACAAACGCAAAAGCAACCCCTTTGCGACATCGTTTGAATTGAATTTTCAAGAGGGAACCAAAATTTTGTGTCGAAAATTCGAACCAAAATTCCCCCCAACTCCTTTTCATAACAATAACATTTAGCAACAACACCCATTTCCCATCACTAACACTCTTCCTCCAAACCCAACTCCACACCATCCTTTCCATTCACACTAATACAACCATCAAAGAAATCAATCAATTTTCTTCTCTCAAACATCAACAAGCATCCAAGGATGGAGCATCCCCGGGTTCAAATTAATTGAGGTAGTTTTACATCCATTCCATGTTTATTTCCCATATTTATTACCATATAGCTTCTATATGTTATTTTTCTCATTGATTAATGATTGAATATTTTCAATAAGTATGATGATTGTGTTACATGTTATATAGTGTATATTGTCCGTGTTTCCAAGATAATGCAATGTTTATAAGGTGTGTAAAAAAGGTTTAGATTAGCGCTGATTGTGGACAATAATATCATCTTCGTATGAACACAGGTTGAATGTGCGGCAATGATCACTGATAATCGTCTCATGCGATATGGGACCGAATGATGACCAAAGTTGCATGGGCTATGAAATGATTGAAATATCTATGACTGTCAGACATCAATTCTCTGTCAGACTTTGCAATTTCGATCTCACCTGCATGCGCCACCACTTATAAGCAGATCAAGTACTTATTCCATATTGACATTAATGTCGTCTGCGTATGACTATATTATGTGTACAGCATTTGGGGACTTCTCAAATCTAAAATAAATTTTGTTTCATGTGTATTCGTTGTAATAGGACAAAGAGAGTTATCGATGGACTTTCAGCGTGCAACGTAGATAATGGAGGTTAAATACAATTAATGTTTCAATTTCATATCAACCTCATGTATTTTACTACATTCTAACATGTATTTTACTACATTCTAACATGTATTTGTAATATATGTTCTAGTTTTGTTGGTTCCTTGCATTCTCATTCTTTCTGACATTAATTGCACAATAATTGATTGTTGTATGATATTTAACCATTTCAAGAGTTATGGAACATTAAATAGCATGTAAAGGCTATCGATGAATGTTTGTTTGTGTGATCAAACATTAAATGTTATAATATTGTACGAGAACTGATGTCTCTAAAACTAATCTGCAACGTTGCACAAACCGGTGAAGCAATGACACCTTACCGGCATCGCATAAACCGACGGCTTTTTTTTTGCAACGTCGGCCATACAAAACGAAGTCGTATTTAATAACCTTCCACATTAGCAGGCACACGACAAGCGTGCCCTGGAGCATGCGATGTCGCATTGTGACATTGTTGTCATTTATCTGCGACGCCGACATTGACGATCTCGCAGCAATTCCAGTACCCTCATTTACCTTCTTGCTATCATCGTCATCTCTCCTTATGGACGCTTATGTCGTTCTGAACGATGTTGCAACTATGGTCTCAAATCGTTGGCCTTCTTGTCGGTCACAAAACCTGTCGACGTTGGTCCAAAATCAAGGTAAAAGTACTTTTTACCTCGGTTCTGAACCGAGGTTAAATTGTATTTTTTACAACAATATTTACCTTGATTTTTTGTCCCAAACAATCAAGGTAAAAAGTCATGTAGAACCGAGGTAATAGGTGTTGTTTCTTGTAGTGGTATATTAAGAAATTCGTTTATACACATACCCATACAAAAAAGACACCAATATAAAACACACATGCTCACTCATAATATAGAAACATCATATACAGCACACTATCATAAAATGGAACATCCCCTCACCTTCACTTCACTGACCCAGAAAAACCAATTTCTATTACAACCATCCCTATAGGTCAATCACCGACGAATTTGCATCTCCTTTTATCAATTTTAGGTAATTTTCTGTAATTAGATTTATAGTGCAAATCATATTCCTTAGCTGACTGTTTTTGGAAGTGTTGTATTGAGTTCGTGGCTTTAATAAGTGTTACATATTTGTGCTGGAATGTTCACAAAATGTAAACAGGAGTTCATCCGTTCTATTCGAGCACGAAGGCGATATTGGGCAAGGAGCTTTGCTGGTTGGAGAAAGTTCACTGCAGCTCAACCTGGTGCAGCTCATATTGCGTTAGCATCTCTTGAAAAAGCAGGGCGAATTGATTTTATGATCATTCAAAATGTTGACAGGTGCATCTTGCTTTTCAATGATGCATCTAATCCCCAAATCTTGAACCCCTTGTACTAATTTAATTTTGCAAGTTGTTGAGAATAGAAAACCCATCTAAATCCATTTCTCGTCAGGCTGCATCATCGTGCAGGGAGCAATCCACTCGAATTGCATGGAACTGTATATAATGTTACCTGTACTGACTGCGGGTATTCTGTTTCCCGGAGTATATTTCAAGATCAAGTAAAGGACCTCAATTTAAAGGTTCGTCATTATAAGCTAGGGTTGTGCATGGATATAGTGTTTATTTGTGCTTTTAATCTCCTATCTACCATTTCCAGGATGGATATGGTGGATAACATGATAGCCAAGGGTATATTTTCTTTTGCTTCAATCTCCCTCCATACCACATGAAGAGTCCTGTCTCTGATACTTTTTTGTTCCACATGGAGAGTCCATGTTCTCACTTTTTACATCCCATATGGCCATACACTTATGCTGGCATATGTTGTTCATAATCCTCCCACAACTTATAAGCAAGTTAGAATTGGAATAAATAAGGAAAAAAACCTGATTTATGTGTTGTACCCTTCCATCCTTAAAATTTTGTACTTGAGAGAAATAAGGCTCTTTTTGTGAAACAGAGGGAGTAGCTTTTTGTTCACGATCTTCAAATGATTTACCAATGTCACGCGTTATGGTATCTAATGCGCAGTGTGTGGAAAGGAAGTCTCCTTTTATCAGTTGTCACTTACAAACGATATTGTCACTTTAGTTAAGCTGTTTTCTATAAATTTATGTTGTTCTGTAGTATTATATACTTGTGCAAATTTTTGGACTTAGAGGTTTACTCGCGAAGCTCATATTTTGCTAACTGTTTATTGGTGGTACTATTGATCTTAGAGTTGTCATACGGTATTCCTAGCCTAGATCCTACTCCTTGGGCAAATACCTTCTTTTATATAAAAAGTTTATGAACACTTTTCAATGTTACAGTGGGCAGCTGCAATTGAAAGTTTAGACTATGACAGTGTTTCAGACAAGAGTTTTGGAATGAAGATACGACCTGATGGTGATATCGAGATTGATGAGAAATTCTGGGAGGAGGAGTTTTATATTCCTGCTTGTCAAAGATGTAATGGAGTTCTAAAACCAGATGTAAGCAATCTCTTCTATATGATATATTATGCCTGCTATTTACTGGTTATTCTTCCTGGATTCAAAGTATCACTTGTTTTATTTTGTCCATGTTTGTTAGCCTCTTCTGCAAAATTACTTCCTGTAAGCATTGCTAAGGTTGTAATTTTTGTTATATCCTTTTTTTGCCAATCTATAATTGATAGATCTTTCAAGTGCATGAAAAGAATCTTTCTGGCCATGTGAAGGCCTTGCTAAGTGTACCACATGAGAGAAGATCAATGCAAAAATATAAGCTGATTCAGTTTGAGTTACCATCCATTATATGAAGTGGTAAAAGCACACTAATGCTTTTACCTTTGAGCCCTAGAATATTCTGTTCCTGTTGTTGAAGGAAACACAGAGCTTCTAAACTTGGTCTTAGCAAAATAAAGGATATTCTAGTTAGTTCTCAACTTACTCAGCTTTGTTTTATCACGAATAATTTTCTGTTTCTTCCTTGTTTTCTACTCTCTTCTACTTGAAGAGTCGTGCTTCCTCAATGCCAAGTTTACATTTTTAATCAGCTGTATCAAAATACAAGTATTTTAAACCATCTATTCTTAGCTATACCCTGCTAATCAACTGTTCATTAAAAAGGTTTCACGACTTTTAATTATTTAGCATAAGACATTATTACATTTATTTAAATAGCGCCATAGGAATTTCATTTGAAAATTAAATTTTGCCAATTGGTCTGTAATACTGAATATACTCAGATTACTGGACAAATACCTTTTGTCTTCGTCTTATTTAGTGGTGTTCTTGCCTTATCATATTTTGAAATTCCTTAGATGCCTAAACTGTTATTTTGGGAATTCAAAACATTTTATGATAAGCATCATCCTCTCAGGAATTATATAGCTTCAGGAGAAATGGAAAAAAGTAATATGAGTAGCTTGAACCAAAATTTACCTTACTTCTTTTTCCTCGAAATTTTCAAATTAGTTCATGGCTTGTACACCTTGTCTACTATACTGCATACAAATAGTATCTGGAAATTCTTTATGGGAATCACCCTGTGCTAGTATATGGTTGACCATAAGCTATTCTACAAGTTCACCAAGATTCTTTCAATCACTTCGAATTTTTTTTTGCACATTTTATGTGGAAGACCAATGAGTTATGTGACAAAGTGCTTCAGGATATATACTCTTTAAGCTCTTTGGTAAAGCTTCAGGCTTAATAATCATCATAACACTACTTAGTACGGAACTAGAACTCTCAAAGACCAAAAGGGCTTATTCCTTTGATATGCCTTATCCAGATTATCTCAAAACTTTCCCGGCTGAATTCACAATCTTGTTGGGCAAGCTATATATTTACATGAACTGATAACGAAAGTGGCAAAAATGGGAATGATGATATGGATGAGTGGGTGTACTAGATTAGATAGAATACGTAATGGAACTATTAGAAGCAGAGTATGAGTACTTGAGAATAGAACCATTAGAACCTGCATCTTGATTTCATGGCTGTGATTTTTCAATCTTGATAAGGTTTTAAGTGGTTAGGGCTGATTTATTTTTTCCTTTTCAGTATATTTATTTTAAATAAATAAATAAATTCTCCATAACTCTTAAGTATATATCATTTTTTCATACATATCTTTACATATTGATACTGTCCTAATAATGTCAAACTAAAGCCAACAAAACAAGTCAGAGAAGAGAACCAAAAGAGAGTGAAGCCTCTTTATTCCATCCCGAGGAGAAGTCACACGGCAATATGATCCAGAAAAGTGGCCTAATATCATGGAAATACTCTGTATAAAATACAAACTGAAGAAGAAGGGGGATATTGGAAACAAAGATGGCAGGTGTATGTCTACGAGTGGCAGGAACTGAATCATTCTTCTACTGTCCTGCCTGTTCTATAAACAACTTAAAGGGACTTGAAATATTTCGCTGTTATCTTCCTTTATAATTTATATTATCTACTAAACTGCATCCTTGCATGTGTATCCTTGTACTTCTTCTTATTGCTCGAGAAACTACGAATGGCTATCTTTAAACATGCTAGTGATTAATTGCATTAAGTTTCACAGGTTGTGTTCTTTGGCGATAATGTCCCCAAGGATAGAGCTGATATAGCTATGAATGCTGCGAAGGGCTGTGATGCTTTCCTTGTGCTTGGCTCATCTTTGATGACCATGTCAGCTTTTCGTCTTGTTAAGTAAGTAGAAACTGTCATGCATAGATTCCAGGCACTCAAGGCTTCACTTATTGTTTCATATCTAACTGAAGGATATAAGCTAGTAATGGATGATTGTTTAGACTTGTCATGAAGTTTTACCCAAAGCTATGTTTTATTAGGAAAAGCAATAAAGTAAAAAAGAAAATACCAGGGGAGTATTTGCACACTCACATGAAACGGAAACAAAATCATACTATATATGTTTTGAATCAATACCCGCATAACAGTGGGATGCATACTTGGCAAGACGTTACCTAGTAGAGTTGCTCAATCTTAGTTAGGTTTATTCAATTATTTGTGGGGAGGGATTAAATCCTCCGTTTGAGTTTGCTTTGCTCAGCAGACTGATTGTCTGATAGTGTGAACTGTGAAGAGAAACTGTTTTAACCTCCCTGTACACCACTCTTCTGTTGCTACGCTTGTCCACGTGGCTTTTAAAATATATGCTTGTGGAAGCGCTGCCATGTGACAGGCACACCTTTATACCAATACCTATGAGCTACATTTCATATTCCAATTGTCAAGTAGTTAATTATTATCTTGTTGCAGATAACTCAATTTCTTCTGCTTTTTATGCTTCTGAATGGTAGGATGTGTATTATACCAGCAACCTTAATTTCCATCTCACATTCTCGTTAGTTTATACAGCCTTTGTCATTTCAATTTAATACTTAAGATCTTTTTATTTTTAAGCATTGTATATTCTTTCTGATGTGCACTACCACCCGGATTGTCAATTATTTTGGAGGTGTGCATTAATTGTGATGATTGGATCATACTAGTAATGCTGATAAAGTAGGGGTACACATGATGCCAAGAGTAATTAAGTATAGCAGACTAGTTCTGTATGTGTATTCCCCGAGTGCTAGTAAAAGACCTTTAGAAAAGTTGAAACTAAGGGAAAACCTCTTCTTGTCTGCATGCATGCTCTGCTGGCCTAACTATTTTTGATCTTAAACACAAGCTGTTACCGTACTAAATGCAAATTTGATATCATTGTTTTATCCTTGATTTTCTTTCCGCTGCTTCCAAGCTTGGAATTGTTGAAAGCAAGACTTGTCGGTTGTTTTCGTGATTAACTAAACAGCTGGAAACCAAGCAGGAAATCTTTCTTCCGAGTTCAGAGCATGTACGGAGGATTAAAGCGAAGGAAATCACTCTCTCATCATATTTGCAATTTTCTAGACTCTAATCATTGGAGATGACATGAACATGCATAGATAATCAGCTTAGTGTATTCACGGTTCGTAAGCTTGCTTCTTTGAACACTTGGGACTGGCTTTGTAAATTTTCATGCGATGGCCAGCAAGATAGTGTACTCTTATTGTCCCGAGGTTCATTCCTAGCTGTAGTATTAGCATATTGATCCTCATGTCATATCAGACCTGCTGTTCGAGTCTTTCATAGTCACTGAATTCACTATTACATTTATAATGATACTGGGATATTGAGTACTAACATTTTGCTGATTTTATGTTAGAGCTGCGCATGAGACTGGTGCTGCAATTGCAATTGTAAACATTGGCGAGACCCAAGCTGATAAAATCGTGCCTTTACGAACCACTGCTCGAGTTGGCGAGGTTTGATTCCAGTCAGATCTTGTATTCAAATGCATCTTTCATGCTCCTAATCGCTTGTATTGTTGCGCACATGGATGCAGATACTTCCAAGATTGCTTGATGTTGTATCCCTTAGTGTCCCTCTTCCTTAATATTAAGTCCTTCATGAAGGTAGGGGCTATTTAAATTGAATAATTTTTTTTACCGTGTATCTCGAATTGTATTATCATATGAAGCTGTTTCTTTGTGTTGTCTAATGCCTATATTTTAGCTGAATCATCAAAACTTCGCATTTCTGGAATCTGCAGACTTTCTGCATGCTGCGCAATTCAGCTTCGTAATAGATGTTAATCTTTCGGTATGCTGGACTTTATGCTTTGGATCACAGGACAGAATAATAATGTTCATCTCATTGTAAAGATCTTGAGTCTTCAGCTGTCATGGTTTTTATAAGGCAGTCTAAACTTTAGACATGGTCCATTATGCAAATAGTATAAGTTTTAATTTAAGATAGCTCAGTAGTTGGATACAACTAAAACTACGAACAGTCTCCTCTACAAATCTGCCTATTTGATTCCGTCAAATTGCAATTTCACCGTCGAATCACCATCCCGCGCCTCCTCCGATCGAGTTTAGCGACGACGAAACTTGGCCTGCTCTGATAGCTGCGCAACAACCGGGAATGTGAAGACTTGAGTCGTGTTAACTGAGTGTTTTTGCTAGAGAAGAAGATCGGTGGTGGGTAAATTACAATCCCTCTTCTCTGAAACGCTCGCTGTTACAAACCTAATCTCCGGCGATGCCACCATGGCAGAGGCTCCGCCATCTCCTAAACACTCAATCTCTTATGCTAAACAAAGCTAATGAACACTTTGTATTCACGAGCACCTAGATCTTTCTTTGTGATCTCATTAGTAGGTTGCTCGTGAATACTTTTTTTATTATCTTTTCGTAGGACATCCGCGAGGGTGGTAGTAGATATTTGAAGACTATTCGCAAGGATAGTAGTAGATTGAAGGATAAAAACTCTAAAGCGTGGTAGTAGATGAAATTAGGATCAAGAAACATGGATTCGAAGTGCAAGAAGGCCAAGGAAGAAACAGAGGGATTATTGTCCCATGTTGCACGGATTTCTAGGAAAAATCTAGCCAGAATCAGACCTTTAGTGTGCCACCATTGGATCCGTATTCTCGAGAACTATAAAATCGACTACAAGAACTCGCAAATCGAACCAACGGTTCATCCGTAAGGGAGCAAACAAGTTAGCCGGACGAACCACCCAAGCCGACACGAAGGGGGCCTCATGTTATATCTCAGCACGGCCCGTGCCGTGCCAAACAACACGGGCCATGCCAGAGGCCCCAGCACAAACTGTTTCGCCCAGCACCAGCCGTTTCGGTTAGCAGGAGCCTTTTGGGCCATTTCGGCCGTTCCATAGCCCCTTGGCACGAACCGTTTTGTGCAAAATGTCTTGTGACGCCCCGATCCTTTTCGAGGCTAAGTATGGAATAACCGTGCCAATTTACATGGTCCGTGTCATTTCAACTAAAAAATGTAAATACTAGCCAACGACCTATGCCAAACGACATGGGGCGCAAGATTTAAAAGTTCAAAACGAAGCACCAACCGATGACCCACGACCAGCGCCAAACGATGCGGGATGCACGATTCAAAAGTTTAAAAGGAAGCACATCCGATGGCCCGTGCAAGACACATAGCCTTTGTCAGCACGAGGCTAACCGGTTGGCACGACCCGCGCCAATACATACGACCCCTGTCAACATAAGGCTAACCCGTGTCAGCACGGACCGTGCCAAAACACATGTCCCGTGTCAGCACGAGGCTAATCGGCTGGCACGGCCTGTGCCATTTCGCACCCCAGCGCCATTTGCGGCTGCTAGGTTTTTTTGGCCTATTTTGGGCCTTTTTCAAGGCCCAATTTCCTACTTCTATATATAGGAACATTTAGTCTTCTAAGGTGAACTAAGTAGGCATAATGTAGATTGTATTTCTCTCTCTAGGTAGAATGAAGAGGAAAGCTCCCCCTCTCTCTAGAGTTATTCTCTTTTTCTCTTTTTCTTTTCTTTTTATTTCCCTTACTTTCCTAGATCTATGACATTTAACTCATTATTTTCGATGGATCTATTTTCTTAGGGTGTAGTTAATTTACTTGGGGATAATATTTGTATTCATGTTTTAATATTCATTTTGTGAAATTTCCAGATCTACATATTTCTATGTGTTTTGTGATTATTATGTTTGTTTTTATAATTCTTGTAAATTGCATGAATGTCACACTTTGTTGGCACACACATAAGTCTACTTTCATGTTGTTTCACTATTGCTACCTATAAGGGAAGGAAACTTAGATGTGCTTGGGGTGACGATAGTCCAGAACTGTGTGGGTGTGGGCACGAAGCTTAACGTTGTTAATTATCACCATCGACCATGCTCAAGTTAGCCAACTGTGTGGTTTGAAGGGTTGCAGGTAGAGATAGACTAAGTAGCAAACTAGGATTATCTTGTTGATCCTTGAGCCATCGATAAGATACCTACTTCCTTGGCCTTTGTAGGCCTAGGGGCAGTTTGTTCGTGGTGTTCCGTCCGGGACTTAATCACACGGAGGAGAATCAGACCTGCATAATGAGTCATTGCCATTAATGCACTCTCCTAGTTGAGTAGGCGATGCTGATGAAAAATTTAATATGCGCACCTCTATGTGACAGATAGAGGGAAGTTTTCACCATTGTCCGTACAACATGACACAAACACTATAATAGTGTGTAGCTTTTGTATTTGATGAAATCTATGATCGAAATGACATTAAATCATGTTACGCAAATATTCCTCGAGTACTAGTTTATATAGTTTATTATTGTGATTGCATGTTAGTATTTGTCAGTTGAAAATACCCCCAATAATTGTTTTTACAACACTCTGTATTCCTAACACGTGATCGGATTGAAGACCCGATCACGGTTGTGTTTAGCTAGTTATTAGATTTCTAACATCTCCGTGGACGACCCCGATACTTGCCATTGTCTACCTTTTTTGGTAGTTAATAGTAAGAACGGTAGCAACATTACAAATTTTATCTTTAACGGTTCCCTCTCTATTTAGTAGATCTCCCGTGAAAAGGTGTTTTTAACAACACTCGGGAGGGGGCGGGTCAAATTTTGGAGCCGCTGCCGGGGATGTTAGTTTGAAGGTCTAGTAGGTAACTTGTATAACGTGTTAGTTGAGTAATTAGTGTTGTTCTTTTGATTTTTATTTTCCAGAATAGGTATTGCTTGTGTTCTTGGTGTGAACTGAGAATCCTTGCACTACAATTCCAACTTTTGTGTCTTTTCTTTGTTTGTGTTTTTAATTGGAAAAAAATGTGGGGAGAAAGTACTCAACAGATGAAATTTTGTAGGGTGTGTCATTATGATCATTCTACGGAGTGTTGCCCATAGTTAAGTGACTATGGTAGAAGAGAGCCTCAACGAGTGAGATTTTGTAGGATATGTCATTGCAACTACCCTACTGAGTCTTGCACTTGGATGAGCGAAAATCAGAGAGAGGTAGGAATTTTTGGTTCCCAAGGCCGATGTGATGGAGATTGGTACCCATACCACGATTCTCCAAATTTGAGGTTTAGTGGTAACACAAATTTGTGGTATGGAAATGCATCGGGAAACCAACACTTTGTGTTTGATAGTTGGCATTCACCAACTTATGCTTTGCCCCAAAACCAATCTCTAATATTAGTTCTCAAATCAGATTATGGAGAAATTTTGCAAGCTATAGTTAATGACCAAGAGTAGTGAGTTACACCAATCACAATTGCATAGCGACATTAGAGATTTGAGAACTCAACTCTTCTCAAGTATTGAGAAAGTTGAGGGGCAAGTGAGTGATTTGATTGAAGGGTGAGCCAACTAGAAACCCAATATTCCAAAAATGAACTTTCCATAGATGAACTTGAGATTTTGGTAGATGAATCCAAAGGAGATGTGGAGTGGTTTGTTGAGAGTGAAAAAGTTGGGGAAAGGGTGATTATACTTAATTCATCATATTACATATTATCACCCCAACCTCCACCTATAGAACCAACTCCCACATTTTCAAAACCCTTATAGGAAACCATAGAGAAGCCAATTGAATATGCTAACCTTCCAAACCACCTATTTTCTCTATGGTTGACTCCTCTACTACATCTTCCTCTTGGAAGTTTGTTACCCCCACCTCTCAATTGTTGATTACCTATGGTGATGGGGTACAAACCCACACCATATGGATAACATTAGGGTCGTGCCAGCGACCTTAAAAATACGGAGCTTCTCGGGAGGCAACCCAAGCTTTCAAAAAATAGTTTATCTAGTTTTTCTTTGAAAAAAATCTCTTCACTTTTATCCTCCCATTCTTACCCCAAACCATTAGATACCACTACATTCCACCACCTAAAACACCACCAAATACACAACCTAGGACCGCACACTAGTTGTCTCTTCGATGGATATTGATTGAACCTTGTTTAGTGTGGATATGTAGTGGCTCTATTGGAATTGAATGTTGGGGTACATTTGGGGATATTGAGGTTGGAACAATGCATTGGGAAGTATGATTGCATATCTTTTTTTAATTCTCCCTTTCCTTTCATGTCATTTTTCTTCCTTCAGGAGCATGTGTGTTGTAAGTGTGAGGGAGTAGAGATGTTTCATTGCATTGTGCTTTAGACGTTTAGTATTATTGGTGTATTTCTCTATTTTTATTTTTTTGGTTTTGGAACACTATTACACTTGGGGTGCATGTTTAATTTGTAGGAAACATATGTTTTTTTGGAGGAAAGCAAGCAACAGGGTGTAGGAGTCTAACTCATGGACCATGTAGACGTACATGGTTCGTGATGCTTGAAATGGTGGACAAGGGGGAGAACCAAACCCCCAAGTTCATGGGGCATGTAGACGTACACGACCCGTGAAACTCACTTACCTTCCTACATCCCAATCACCATTTCTTCCCTACCACCACCAAAATACCACCCAAACCCACTTACCCTCAAAACCCTTGAAACATACATATCGAAACCTAAGAGGTAACTCTCCATTGTGAATCAATTCTTTATTCAATTTGTGATGCATGATAATGGTTGCGATTGAACTTGCTTGATTAGAGGTTTGGAGTAGTTTATTGGGGTGATGGTAGTATGTTCATTAAATTCCATGATTGTGCCACGAGGGGTAGATTTTATTGCTCATTTTTCATTGTGAGTTCTCTCTTATTTCCTTCCATTGACATATGTTCTATGGTTGTGTATATGCATTGAGGACAATGCAAGCTTTAATTTGGGGGAGGGGATTAGATAACACTTATGATTCTTGGTTGTTTATTTGTAGTTAATAGCTCTTTTAAAGAGCATTTTAAACTTTTTATACCCGGCTAAGTTGGAAACCCGAAAGGGAAACTTGGGGAAATGGGAAGAAATCCCGGATAGGTTGAAAGATCTAGGTAAAAATGAGAGGCCGTGTGGAAAAAGGTGAGAGGTGAGCTCAACATATGTGAATGCTAGGATGAAAACCCCCAAAGGGCTCCTACGAAAAATGAGAGAAATTTGAAATGGAACTTCAACATCTTTTGGCCATTTTTGGCAGTTTCTACATCAACATCTTTTGGCCATATTTGGCGGTTTCTTCATCAACATCTCTTGGATTGTCTTCAGCTATTTCTTCGGATTAGTAAGCTAGTTTAACACTTATCATTTTACTTTGCCTTTTTCCCATTTTACTTTTATGTACTTTGGGTGGATTGGCAACTTTAGGATCTTCGGGGAGATTGAGAGTTGTGAGAGTCTTACAATATTTGGGGGAAATAGGGTAGTTTGGGAATAAGTTGAATGCATCGGTTAACTTCTCTTTGCATACTACATTCCTTTTGAATCTTTTCTCACTTTTGTTTACTCGAGGAAAAGTAAAGGTTAAGTGTGGGGGAATTTATGTGCACCTTTATGCATGTGTTAGCCGATGCATTTAACACATTTATTATCATCTCTTGTTTGATTGATTGCTATATTTAGTTAGGTTAACACGACAAAGAGTTTAGACGGCCATTATTGATTTTCTTGTCTAAATCCCAAGTTTTGTAGACTTAATTGAAGCTAATGGACACTTTGTATTCACTGGCACCTAGATATTTCTTTGTGATCTCATTAGTAGGTTGTTCGTGAGTATTTTTTTAAATTATCTTTTCGTAGAAGGACATCCACGAGGTTGGTAGTAGATATTTGAAGGTCATTCGCATGGATGGTAGAAGATATCGAATATCATTCGCAAGGATGGTAGAAGATATCGAATGTCATTCGCAAGGATGGTAGTAGATTGAAGGTCACAGACTCTAAAGAGTGGTAGTAGATGGAAATGGGACCAAGAAAGGCGGATTCGAAGTTCAAGAAGGCCAAGGCAGAAACAGACGGATTGTTGTCCGATGTTTCACGGAGTTCTAGGAAATATTAGAGAAGCATCAACCCTTGAGGGTGCCACCATTGGACCCGTCTTCTCGAGCTCTATAAAATAGACTATAAAAACTCTCAAATCGGATCAACGGTTCATCTGTAGCGGAGCAAACAATTCAGCTGACCTAACTAGCCAAACCAGCACGAAAGGGGCCTCGTGTCAAATCTCGGCACAGACCGTGCCAAGCAACACATGTCATGCCAGAGGCCCCAAAACGGATTGTTTCATCCAGTACTAGCTGTTTTGGGCCGGAAGGAGCTGTTTGGGCCATTCCATAGCTCATTGGCACGAACTGTTTGGTGCAAAATGTCCCGTGACGCCTCGATCCTTTTTGAGGATAAGTATAGACACAGATCGTGCCGATTTACATGGTCCACGTCGTTTCAACTCCAAAGATGCAAAGACTAGCTGACACCAATGCCAAACGACACGGAGTGCACGATTCAGAATATAAAATGAAGCATCAGCTGACGGCCCGCGCCAAACGACACGGGGCACACGATTCAGAAGTTCAAAACGAAGCACTAGACGATGGCCGCGCCAAACAACACGAGGTGCACGAGTCAGAAGTTCAAAATGGAGTACTAGCCGATGACCCGTGCCAAGACACACGACCCGTGTTAGCAGGAGGCTAACTGTTTGGCACGACCTGCGCCAAGACATACGACCTGTATCAGCACGAGGCTAATCGGTTGGCACGACCCACGCCAAGACACATGAGCCATGCCAGCATGTACAGTGCAAGGACACACAGGCTGTGTCAACATGGACAGTTCCAGGACACACGACCCGTGTCAACACGAGGCTAACCGGCTGACACGGCTTGTGCCATTTTGCTCCCCCCACCCGTTTGCCGCTGCTGGGGCTTTTTTGGCCTATTTTGGGCCTTTTCCAAGGCCCAAGGCCCAATTTCCTGCTTCTATATATAGGAGTCTTTAGTCTTTTAGGGTGAACTAAGAAGGCATATTGTAGATTTTATTTCTCCCTCTAGGTAGGAGGAAGAGGAGAGCTCTCTCTGTCTCTCTCTCCTAGAGTTCTTCTTCTCTTTTTCTTCTATTTTCTACTCTTTTCTTTTATTTACCTTATTTCCCTAGATCTATGACATTCAACTCAATATTTTCCATGGATCTATTTTCTTAGGGAGTAGTTAGTTTACTACAGGATAATATTTGTATTCATGTTTTGATGTTCATACTGTGAGATTTATAGATCTACCTATTTTATGTGTTTCATGATTATTATGTTGGCTTGTTTTTATAATTTTTGTGAATTGCATGATTGACACACTTTGTTGGCACACACCTAAGTCTACATTCATGTTGTTGCACTATTGCTACCTCCCGGGGAAGGAAACCTAGATGAAATTAGGGTGACGATAGTCCAAAACTGTGTGGGTGTGTGCACGAAGGTTGCAGTTGTTAATTGTCACGATCGACCATGCTCTAGTTAGCCAATTGTGTGGTTTGAAGGGTTTCAGGTAGAGATAGACTAAGTAGCAAACTAGGATTATCATGTTGATCCTTGACCCATCGATAAGATACCTACTTCCTTTGCTTTTGTAGGCTTAGGGATAAGGGTGTTCATGAACCGGTCCTGACCGGTAAAATGGACCGAACCGGACCGGAATACAAAGATCGGAACCAGATGTATAGAAGTTCAGTATGATTTTCGGTCCAGGGTGTTTTTGGATTCGAGGTTTTGGTCCGGTCCGGTCCCAGATCGGAT
>JAULKM010000012.1:11246491-11279907 GCA_032355605.1 Rubia tinctorum | reverse complement strand
CGGCGACCGTAATGTGGTATCTCCCTATTATTACCCGATTGAATAAATTATTTTTGTGTAAAGACAACGCAAAGTTGTTGATTTGGAATGCCGAGAGGGATCCTCCAGTTCGATGACGTCATTAGACATACATCGGACATCGAGCAATGGAAGAAACTCCATGATATGTAGGGAGAATTTGCCTCTGAACCCTGGCATTTGAGGTTAGGGCTGTCGACTCATAATTCATGGGCTATTATGGTTGTGATCTACAATCTCTTGTCGTGGTTGATAATGAAATGTAAGTATGTGTTATCTAAGATAATTTAAGGCCTAAGAAACCCAATAATGATATAGATGTCTACCTTGCTCATCTTGTGGAAGATTTTCTGATTTTATTTAATGATGGTGTGCGAACGTTTAACGGGAGTTGGGTGAAACTTTCACGTTGAAATATTGGTTATTTTTCACCATCAACGATTTCCCCGCGTATGAGAATTTGTCTGGGTACTCGGTGAGAGGTCACCTTGCTTGTCTCGTGTGTGAGAGTGATACTCACTTTTGTCAATTGAAGCACAGCTGTAAGACCGTTTATCAGGGTCATAGGAGGTTTCTTCCTAAGGGGCACCCATGGCGATTGGCCAAAAAATGGTTCAATGGGGAAGTGGAGATGAGGGAGTCATCTGTACCATTGAGTGGTGTTCAAGTATTTGAAAAAGAGAAAAATTTACCCAATGACTTTGGGGAAAAAATGCAAAAAGCTTCTATTGAAGGTAGTTGGAAGCAAGTGGTCTAGTTGGGTAGGAAAGGTAGGACGAACTAGGGTTCATATAAAGTATGAGAGTTGGTATGAGGTCCAAAAGATTACAAAGACACCCTATCAACGGAGTTCAAGGTACATTTATATTTTTGGAGTTATAGACCCCCAATAATTCACCATGGTCTAAAAGATACAAATTTACTCTTCATTAATCACACGATGCTTTCGAAAATCTTTGAAGAGGCCTTTCAAGATCAATGCCCCGGACATGGCCGATCTACAAATGAAGGCAATGACCATGATGGTCCAAGAGTTGATGGGAACACAAATACATGTTGTCAAGGGATTGCATTTTTTTTGGATAGGAAAGGAGATCGCACATGGTTAAATTACACACACATTCAAATGGAGAGTTGGGAGATTCATAAGAAACAGGCTTTGGAGAATGAAAAAAATGTTAGTACATTTTTATAAAAAAATTAGTGGATTTAGATGAACTTTTCATTAGTCGTGACACATTTATTCATGATTTAGAATTAAATAATTTATTAACCTACCACAGGGAACTAGGGAGAATAAACAACATATTGCCAAGTTGAACTTAATTCCTCATTGATTGAGTCGGGGGTGGAGGTTATGATTTGCCGCAATGGAGTTAGTACGGGAACCATTCGAAAAGGATTTTCAAAGTGCAATAAAGGGGGGGGGGGGATGAAGGAGGATGAGGCTAGGTCAAAGTTAATACCAATAGATGTGGACAATATTGAGCAGTGTAATTTATTCCTCAAAGGGCGACAAAACAAGGATGATGCATTTGAAAAGCTAAAAGAAATTTAACTCGCAGAACGTGTGGTAAGTCATTGGTCATTGCTTCCTTGCTTCCTCTTCAAACCACAGTCCCATTAACAAATATTAAAATTATTCTATATGTGAACCTAGGCTAAGTTGAAGCAAGATCAATTAGATGGCCAATTCATTCCCAAAGGGAAACATGACATCCTTTGTGAGACAACGAGAAAATCTGATCACTCGGGCCGTGTTAGAGGCGTGGGTGCATTTTTTTCACAACCAAGAAACTTTTGGAATCACTTGATACTTTGCAAGGGGAAAACCATCAAGAATCCACATGTTTCAAAAGGAAGCACTTATTCGAGATAAGAAAATAGAGCAACAAAACATTATAATTCGTAAGTTAATAAAACGCACTGGACTTTCTCTACCGGATAATTTGGAGGATTTGACACCCGATTGGACTTTGCTATCAATAGGATCCCGCCATTCTCCCGAAGACGTGGAGGTTAACCACGACCCCATTATTCGAAATCAAATACTTGAGGACAACAATCTCGACAAGGCCATCCTAGCCACCGGAACAAAGGTTTGAAATTTATTTTTCATTTAAAACTTACCATTTTATTAATATAACTCATATTCATTCTCTTCGTTTGATGCAGACATCAAATCTGTTCGAACTATACATTCATCAAGGCATTGGGGGTAGACCACTCCATGTAGCCGGTGGAATTTTACACGAACCGATGCGGCATCATCACACATTCCAATTAGAGATGGTATTCGTAGAGTTTCATTGGAGAATCAGGTAAAACTTAAGGCCCTTTTGCCTATTTCGGATGGTGTATACAAGCGAGTAGGACCCGTGCGATGATTATTTCTTTTGTGGCCTCGTCGTCTCATTTATGTTGATCCTTTAAAGGATCGACATTTGAAGGTTACCCCAACCATAACATCGAAAATCATGCACACAACACTCAAAAAGATTAGACCTTCGGTTGCATCGCCACAATTCATTAAGGATTCCCATAATTTTGTAAAGGTGTTGTATAATATAATTCCAAATCATGAACGCACGTCAACATATTCATTTATGGGAAATGAATGTGTATTTGGTTCGAAGCAGGAAATCTTCATATTGTGGAGTGGTTTTGAAGACCTATACTAACGTGATCAGGTTAACCAAACGCTAATGTCCCTCTACCTACTGTGAGTATTATATTAATTGAAATTTTATAACCAATTTTCAAACATTTATACTCTTCTCTAGTGAGCCGGATTTTACTGTGTAAGTACATATATTTCTTAGCGAATCAAAAGTACAGGAATTGTATTAGGTATTTGTACCCAGTAATGACTCAAAAAATTGGATTTACGGAAAAAGAGAGGATTGACTACATATGCAAGAGTCTAGGACAGACAGATAAAAAACTATTCGTTGCGGCATACATTGATAGGTGATGGTTGCGATGTTCATTTTGTTTATTGACATTATTTTTTTAAAAAAATTAACGTACATAAACATTGATGTGAAGGAACATTGGTGATTGATTTTCACTGTCCTTGCAAACAAGCACATATACTGGATGGATCTACTCCACTTTCAACCATCCAAAACATTTGTCAAAATTATATCTTCGGCAATGAATCTCATCAACCAAAGTGACACAAGTTTAGACGTAGTCGAAATAAAGGTCAATTTCATACATTTTGTTTTCATGTATACTTTATATATATGTTATACAAGATTTCACCAACTCCATTTATATATATCAGTACAAAAAATAAGCACAAACATGGGAGTGCGGATATTACATATAATGTTATACACAGCGGAGTGCATCCAAAAAGTACAACGGGATTACCTAGATAATGACAAAGTAAGTATAAAGTTGTTTCTCGTCAACATCTTAACTAACAAGTTTCTAATTTTTTTGAACATTTTTTTTGATATTTTCCGTCTCATATACATAGATTTTCCCATGCATAACAAAGCCATATGCAAAAGCTGACATCGATCGACAGTGCAAGAAAGTGCTTGGCTAGGCATTTAATTCACGCCTGCTCGGCGACTTTAGGAAATCCTGACAAGGTAGAGTAACATATTATAATACATACTGAAAATATGAATTGTGCGGAATAGATTTCCTACTGATTTCTATTCCTATCTATATTTATTGCTTACGTGGCTTTATTTATCGATTTTTGTTACGTTGTATGACCATTTCTTGTGTTTAGTGACAATGTGACACTGTACATATTGGCTATTGAATTCCGGGCTAATGTATGAAATTTTTCTGTAATTAGAGGCTATTGAATGCCGACCTAATTTTTCAAATGATTTTTTTGCCACTAGTCCCGAACGGAGGTCCGTCATCGGAAATATGATCTGCTCTTTAGCAATGCATTTTACATGAAGGGACGAATATGTCTTCCGAGTTCGGAAGTAAACACAAGAAACAATTTCTGAACTTGGAAATGGAAATTAATTTCATCAAATTAAAAGCATCCATTTCCATAACAAGGACGGAAATGAAACCCGACGGAGGAACCATAAGAGAAGTCCCGATTCCATCCAACTCATTTCCGAACTCGGAAACTATTTCCAAGTTCATAGCAGAACATGGGACTGAGCCACAAAACACTGGTTCCGAATCGTAACTTCGTGAAGGACAATGCGTCCCTAGATGGTTCCGAGTTTGGAACTAACAGAAGCCGATTGTTGAGCCCTTTAAAGGCGGTTTAGAACCACTTTCTTTCATGTTTTTTAAAGGCGGTTCTCGAAACTGCATTTGCTCGTGGCTGATCAAAGGCTGGATTATAGAAGATACTTTTAAAGTGTCTTATGTGGTTCGATAAAACTGCATTTAATCACCCTTTCCCACACTAGTGGATGCATGACATAGTTGGTCATATCGTATTGTAGTGGTAGGCTAACCTGCTGATTCTTTGGCACAAAAAGGCACCACACTTTTCATGAAAGTTGATGATAAAAGGTATTGTGTCTTTTCTCAAAAAAAAAAAAGAAGAAGGTATTTTGTCGTCGTATAATCTGTCGAATCCACTACACATGATTCACCTATCATGTATCATATGATTAATATCAACTTAATGTATATGCATATGTATACATATGTTCTTCGGCAGATGGGACCCACTCAACAAACTGATAGAAAACTCCCATCACTCTCTCTCTCTCTATATCCTCAGAAGAAGACTTCTTGCTTGCTTTCACCCGACGATCCATCTTCCCAATTGCGTCTATATATATATATATATGAAACGAATAGAGATAATCTTTGAAGTTTTATCATTTGCAAAACAAATAAAGACGACTCATGTGAAATTTTACTATAACAAGGAGTAATAAACAAAAGAAATGAATGATGATTTCTATTTTTTTATCAATATTGATTTTGCTGTTGTGATATTAGGTATTTTAACTCGTAAACAACGCTCCCCTGAAATGGAAAAAAGCACATTTTTGAACTAAGATATTGCGGTTGAGAATGCTCCAACCAAAAGTACAAGAAAAACTCCATTTATTCCGCAAATCTAGCAAGTACAACTTTAAAGTATACAGTATATGGTACATCCCATGCGATCTCCCGACCTCCAGATCTCTACACTCTATGTCCCTCACAATCAAACCGCATACGTTGTTCCATGTGTCGTAGGCGCCAAATATAAACATACCATGCATGCAGACGGACCAAATTAACGTAGAAACAAAGCAACCATCTAGGTCTAATTAATTCGTCTACCTCATGATCAATATGCGTAAACAATAGTGATGGCTAGACCCCCTTCTAGTCTAGGTCGTAGCTCCATATACCAGTATTTTTATGCGTATGAACTCTTAGTGCTGTCAATCAAATGTTGTATGAGGAACTTTATACGGACAAGTGACATAAAGGGTGGGAAGAGGATGAGGATGGGGATCCATTAAAGCCCCAAAAGTCTTCCCCATTGCTCACCATCATGTACACTTGATCATCATCGTGATGATCGGATGACGTGGCGCCTTTATTGTTCATATCCGATGCAGCGTTCGGTTGAGGCTGATCGTCATCGTGCAGCAGTGGAAAGCTGAATATGTCGTCCCGGTTGGCACCATCATGGGCGGCGTTGAGCTGGGAAGCCACCAGTCGGTCAAGTGCAACCCAGTCGGTTAGGCCTGTTCCGGGTTTTGGACCGGTGTCATGATGATTACTGTTGATAATGTGGTCTAATGAGTGATCTTGGACCGGTGGCGGGGACGTGCAATGATTGATGATGGAGGTGGGAGTTGGCGGCCATGGGTTGTCCAGCAGTCGGGGAAGGTGCATGAATGTGTTGGACTTGGTGTCACCAGCAGGGAGGAATGGCATGCTGTCCTGCTTGCAGCTTGATCTTCCCATGTACCCGAGGATTCTATCCAGGATGCCACCGTCATTGTTACAGTTGTCGGCGATGGCATGGTGGCCGTGATTTCTGGATTCCATGGAGGAGGTTGGTGAATGTTGGAAGCTTTCCACAGCCTTGTGATAGTTCTTCTTCTTGAATACACGGCACACCACCCACCCGTCTTCTGGACCAGATTCCTCCTCATCCAGGATTCCACCCTGTTTCGAACACCAATCAATGTTATTAGTATTCAAATTCAACACACATAAATTGATGAGGATACTCGTGAAAGCCTACGTGAGCATTGTTGTTGCTGTTGTCATCGAGTCTATACTCATGCATGATCCAGTCTGATTTCTGGCCATGGGGGGCTCTTCCTTTGTAGAAAACCAGAGTCTTCCTCATTCCAATTCTCTTGGAGTTGCTGTAAATGACCTTATCCCGTCCTGTTGCCTTCCAGAACCCGGCTGCGGTTGCCCGGTTTGTCCGCGTTCCGGTGGGGTATTTCTTGTCCTTGTGACTGAAGAAATACCAATCATTCTGCGGGGTGGATCCTATTCTGCACTTCTCTGTTTTTGCGGGAGCAGTGTACATTAGTATCAGAATTAGCCAAGAAAACCAAACGTTAGAGGTCAAAAACATCAACGATGGGTGTGTACCTTGAATTTCCCAGGGTTCGAGCTTATTAAGATCAACATCTCGGATTACATCCAGATCTATCTTCTTGGAAGCCACCTTCTTCTTCAAGTAGTAATGGAGGAGCTCTTCCTCTGTCGGGTGAAAGCGGAATCCTGGAGGCACTTGAGACTGTCCATTGACAGAAATATTCATTGCTTTAATTCCTAAGATGAGCAGCTGATATTTCGTGAGTTCCTATGAACCGGAAAGGACAAGACTTGTCTCTTAGGAGAACATGACAATGAAAGGGTTGGGTGCATGTGAATTGGGATCCCTCTGCTACCATTTTATATGCTCACTTCCTCTCTCCCCCAATATTTATGCTATTTTTTAATCTGAAAATTTGTGGTTCGATGTGCTTTAATGATATGGAGGATTTTAATGTGGTTGGGTTGGTTGATACTTGATGTGCTCCGCTTCTTTTAACCTAGCAAGATCAATTTGAATAGATTTTTTTTCCAGCTAATTAATTAAACTTCCTAATATACTTTTATCTTCCTATCATGATATTCCTAATTTGACATTTACCAGTCAAATCTATCATTTTTAACTAATAATATATATTTTTGTGTACATAATTTTGTTTTGAAAAATAATAATTTGAAAATATATGTTATGATGAATCTAAAACCATATCACATGATAATAATGTCGCATATATATATCAAAGGAATTTAATGGTTGAAATTGAGTTCTGTTTGACTTCAAAAAGTCAAATTTATTGTGGGATGAAGGGAGTATATTTTAATTGATATTGTTAATATACTATAGAGAAAGTCTCATGAAAGACAGTATTTCTATAAGTTTATAGAAAGTATACAATGGATTCTACATTAAATGTTGTAATTATTTATAAAATTTAAATAATGTATTCTAAAAGTTAAAACAAGTAATAATATGTATTTGAATGTGAAAATATAAAACTATGCGATAAGGAAATAGAAACCCTTTCCTTATATGAAATGTTATAAATGGTAGTTATCTTATATAATTAGTTTCCGTGTAGGTTAGGTTATATGATAATTTTCTGATATACTTTGGAATCCTATTCCTATTATACTTTGGTTTGTTGTAATTATATATAGTATATTGTAACCTTCATCATTGATGGAGTGTATCCATGATGTGTTAACAATGCATCATAATAAAGTTTTTTATATTTTATCATGGTATTAGATCACATATTGGGTTTATTGGGCCGATATGTTGACCACCTCCAATTAGTGCCAATTGGGTTTAAGATGGAATCCCAAGATACCTTGAAATTTAACCTACTATCAGAGCCAAAGATCTCGAAAACCGGAGTCGATGTCCTTCTCGCCGCTGCCCGCCGCTATCTGCTGTCGTAGTCTGCAATGGATTTAATTCATCGCCACCCAAATTTCGTTGCCGTTCACCGACCGTTGCAGCTATCCTCCAGATTTCCGCGATCGTTCCATATGCCGATTCGATCTGCCCGCGCGTCTCGTCCACGCGCCGACACCATTTTCCACGCACTGCCGCCAACGAACTATACGCGCCACCGCATCTTGCCACCGATATGATTTGCCATCGCAAATCTAATCCGGTCCTACACTATGTCGAATCTTAAATCTGAATCTGCCGGTGATGCCGCAGAACATGCTCGAATCACTGCAGATGTCCGCTGCCCACCTCTACCGGCTGTCGCAGCCCGATCGACTGATTTCTACAGATCTCCAACATGTCGAATTCTGACTTCGATGTCCTTGCTACTATAGCTAATGAATTTTAATTCTACTCTACCGGGTGCTACTGATACTGTTGTTGTTGCTACTTCCACCGCTATTGAAGTTGAATCCCGTTCTATGGTATTTTTAATTTTTTAATGATTAGCAATTTCAAAATCTTTTTCGCAAGTTAAGCATTCTTGATCATCATGCTCCAACTTGAAAGATGGTGATAAGGAAATAGAAACTTTTTCCTTGTAGGAAAGGTCATAAATGAAAGTTATCTTATATAATTAGTTTTCTTGTAGGTTAGGTTAGATGGTAATTTCCTGAAAGAGTTAAGAATCCTATTCGTATTAGACTTTGGTTTATTGTAGCCTGATATATTAACCCTCATCATTGATGAAGTGTGTCATTAATGTGATATCAATGCACCATAATAAAGTCTTTAATATTTGATCAATGCACTATATCATATCTAAAAATATTTTAATTTTTTAAAAATATAGTATGTAATTTAACAAATGCAGTGTATAAAAAAAGTGGTATGTTCATAAACTTATTATGGACAAACCGGCTGTAAAGAGACATTCTCTATATTATAATATCACCAAATAGTTTATAGCTGCAAGTATTTAATACTCCCCCGTCCTACCAGTAATGACATATTTACTTTTTCAAAGTCAAATTTGATAAACTTTGACCGTAAATATAAATTAATATATATAAAATAAATATATCATGTGAGAATTGTTGAAATTATTTTAACATATATTTTCTAAATAACATTTTCATGCAAAATTGGTACATATAACTAGAGTATTAACGGTCAAATGTGATTATTGAAGAGTATGAAAAAATAAATATGTCATTTCTGCTAGAACGGAGGGAGTAGCTAAGGAGATTGAACTAGTTTATTCGACTAGCAAATTCAATGAAATATTTGTGAAGTATCGGTTTATTTGATCAACGTTTAGAATGAGCTGCTTGTAGATAACGTAAATAGCTGATAGTAGATTTGTTTTAAAATTATACTCCCCCGTTCTAGAAATTACATTTAATTCACTTTTGTTTTAATCAGTCTCACATTTATTTTTTATTTATAAATTTTTATATGTAATCATTCTTTCTATTAAATTTGCCCCTATTAAACTTTCAAATTTATCATTATTTATAGATTTTTGACACTATCAACGACATTATTCATTTAAAACTTTTTTTAAAAATTTAATTGTTGATATCAAAATATGTTGTTACGTCAGCTTCCAAAAGCAAATAAGAAATTAATTATAAGACAGAAGGTGTACTATAACAAATAAAGATATTTATATGATTTATTTGTACACATCAACCAATATGTACTGATGATGAGTAAGGTGTAAAAAAATACTATTATTTTATAAATATTTAAATATTTTATTAAACTCATATGATATCTATAATTTAAATTAATATTAAAACAATCCCTCACTAGTTAAAATAGTTTTCTGAGAGTTAAGTCTCAAAAATGGTTGAAATTTAATGATCATGGTTTGAGATGCTCTAATAGTATACTATGTCTATTCTTATATATATCACTATAGATTTAGTTGTTTGCATTTAGGTAAATAAAATGAGTGAATCATATCTATTTATTATAACAATTTTTTTCTTCTTCTCATACCCATTTTCTTCTTCTTTGGATCTTCTTCTTGAGCTTCTCTATATACTGAAACTCAGAAAACCAAACGCTCAAATCTATTGAACACTTTCAGTAGAAAGATTGAAAACCAAACGCTCAAGTCGTGAACACTTTCTGAAACTCTGAGAACCAAATGCACTTTGCTGCCTACCAGATATTAGAGTCATGGATATACACCGCTGGGTAGCTCCTGATCATAATCGAGGAAGAAATATATCAAAAGAGCTTCGAAAGCGCATCGGTGAATTCCTGGGTTCTGGAAAAAAAATCTGGAGAATTAGCCAAAGAATCAGCTGTTGATCAAAACGATGCCGGAGAGTGACCTGTTTTATTATAGGTCAAAGGGCGATGAAGTTCCCTGGGTTGGCACTGAAGCTAGGGTCTCATGGGGTTCGTCGATGCTGGGGTTTGCTGGGTGGCATTGGTGGGATGATGTGGTGACGCAAAGGAAACAGAGATGGTGAAGCGACGAGGTGAGACGGCGGCGGCTGAGCATAGTGGTGGTAGCGGAGCTGAGGGTGGTGGCTGTGGGCTGGCTGCCACCACGGGTGGTGAGGCCAGCTACAGATGAACATAGATCGAATACAGGTCTAATATCAAATTTGGATAACCTCGGCTGGTGGTGTTGGGTTAAGTGTGTCGGCCGGTGACTGCGATAGGCAAAGTAAAAGATGAGTTGGTTGACGTGGTGGCATGCCCAATGCGGTGAGATGATGGCGCGTGAAGCTAAAGCTGGCTAGTATTGGATTGTTGTTGCCGGTGAGATGGATGTGCACTGAGCGAACTAGTTCGGTGCAGAGGCTGTGGGTGGCGCGCCAGATGATAATGTGTCACCGACGATTGATGGTGCTGAGTGAAGGCTATGGGCTGAACTATCATTGTTAAGTCCTCGTCGGAGATGATTTCGAGATGGTGGCTAACGGGTGGCGGTGGCGGTGGTGGCGGGAGGAGAGGTGGTGGTGGGCGGGCGGATGGGGGTGGTTTTAAGCGGGCAGCGGCGGATGGGGTGATTTTAGGCGGATGTTGGATTTCTTCAGATGGTGGCAGAGGAATCAGGAAGTAAATTTTTGTTTTTGAAATAAGGGAATAGCCTTTAAAGGGGGTATTTTTTCGTTGATTTTTTGTTTTAAAGATTAAGGGTATTTTGATCTTTTTAGGTTTGGTCAATGTCGTAAAATGCTAATTCAACGCTGAAATAGTGTGAAAAGATTATATCGGCACATTATTGAAAAACTTAGGGTTACAATTGCACTTTCAGATTTTATAGGGTTAGATTGACACTTTTAGAAAATAATAGGGTTAGTTTTTTTTGCCCCTGCTAGTTGTCTTCCCCTTGTGAGTATGCTCACCTGCACCTCGTGGGGTCATTCTAATCAAAGCAATTCACCCGCGAGATTCAAGAGATCAAATATAAGATTTATAGTATTGCTCTTCTACCTACTCCTAACAGTAATAACGTAGCTAGTGGTAAGTCCGGGTGTTGTCCATAGATATACTAGTATCTAACCGTTAGCCAAACAACCCACAATCGGGCTTCACCCCAATCATGTGTCGGGAATAACTAGTACTAACAAACAATGGGAGGGGGGTGTTTAACTAACTACAAGCAAATGCTAGTACTCACATATGGATTTGATCCTTGATTCTATTCATACTATGTTACATGGTGTGGAGATGGCTGGGAATTTCCACTATCTGTCAAATAGTGGTTCGTCTCCCTTTAAACCATCTCACCTACTCAGTAACTAAGGATGCGCTTCGATCCCCTGTTATTGCATTTACCCCTTTCATATCACTCACGGTGCTAACAAGCCCCCTTTTAAAGGTCTTAAGCCTAGTGTAGGTCGTAATCGTTAGATGCAGGAGTAAGCCTATTACATCACCAGACTCTCCACCATGGACACAAACCCAAGGCTTAGAAAGGAAAAGGAATCGGTGCCTTGTGATGACTCTAGGTTCACTACTACCCTAGTCGCTACAAACTAAGAACACTAAATTATCAGGGTAAGCCACGGTTTGCCCCATTAGGAATTTCTATACGGAAACCTTCGGTCAAGTGCTCCTAACATGCAATTCCTCACATAACTAGCCAATTAGATTAAGTCTAATGAATTGCCTAGGTATTAACAAGATAGAATTGATGCACATATCTCCCTGTTACTCTCAAGACTACAATAGCACCTCTAATCTAAAAATCCAAAATTACCACTCAATCCTAGCACAATATTATGCAATGAATGAATTCATGTGTGCGTAATACAACATGTCATGACATAAATCATACAAGTATCTAATTCACAAATCATACACAATATTCATAACATGGAAAATTTGGGGAATCTAATTATCTCACAAATCCAAGTCAAATCTTAAATACAAATACTACCCCAAAAAAATAAAATTACTCTACTAGTATTGAATCCATGAATTCATAGGAACAAATGCCATGTATTTAAGAGTAAATGAAGAGAGAAGAGAGAAAACCCTTGAGAGAGAGAGAGAGTTTCCAGCCTCCTCTTCCTACAAAACTAGTTCTAACTAACTACTTGTTAAACCCTAGAACACTAAAGGCTCTTTATATAGTGGGAAACCCTAGTGCCGCTCTGGCACGAGCTGTGCCAGTTTGCACAGCCTGATCAGCACGTCTTGTGCAAGATTGCACGGGGTGTCGTCTGGGCGCTTGCAAACCATGTTATGAAAGCACGGGCCATCCTGGTTTGCACAGACAATCGTCAGGGATCTTCGTCATGAAATTCTAAGTGCACGGGGCATGCATTTTTGCATGTCTCTCCTTCTTGACTTGAATATCCACCTAATCTTCATGCACATGCCATGCAGTTTTGCATGGTCCATCTTGGGTCCTAGTTCATCTAAAATGGCCATTGGCACGGGCTATGCCATTTTACACGACCCGTACCACTTCTTTGAAACTTCCACACTTGGATATTTTCTTCAATCCTTCCACTCTCTACCACGTTAGAACTTGTGGTCTTCAATCTTCTACCAGCATTCCAATTAGCCTTCATTAATCCTACTTTGATGTGCTCACGAGCAATCTACAATTAAGCTCACAAAAAAATATCTATACACTCATAAGGACAAATATCCATTAGATTCAAATAGGTGACAAACTGAAGGATTCAGATAAGGAAACAGAAAATGGTCATCTGAACCACTTATGATGTGAACCTACATAAACCTAGCAATCTACCCACAAAAACATAGCAAAAGAGATGTCAAATGCTTCAAGAGATACACACATGTGACTTCTCATAATATGGACCCCTTCCTATTTTTGGCCCATTCTTTGTTTAATGAGCTGTCTCTGATTCTTTTTTGGCTGTGTCATTTTCCAACTTCTTGTTATTAGCTTCTTCCATTCTAATGAATTTTTTCACTGCCTTTTGTATGTCCCTTGGATTTTTTTTACATATATGTTGTGAGGTTCTTGTAAAACTCCCTTGACCTCATTTTGTTCATGAATGCTCCTGATGACATTGGGTGTGTGAGATCCTTAACATTTAGGCATTCTGTGATGAAGTGATAATGTTAATCCGTAATGCTCTCGCCGCTCTACTGTGAGATGTTCATCAGGTCAAGAAAATGTCTTTGTGAACTTCTATTTTTGATAGAATCTTCCCATGAATTCTTCCGATAACTGGCTCCATCTTCGTATGCTTATACTAAAGAAGCTGCCACACCAAACTATCATTGTTCCTGCTAGGAAAATTGGAAGATCTTTACAAACCAATTGGATAGGTGCATTTAGAAACCCCATGCATGTACTTTAGGAGTGTAGGAATTCCTTTGGGTCAGTTTTCCCATCATACGCCTTGAGTTGTGTTGGTAGATTAGATCCTTTTTGTATTCCAAAGTTTTGTAAGCTTTTTGTTAGCGGTGAATGTCAACTTCATATTTGATATTGTATTCCACATCATCGACACCGCTCTTGTTTGTTTTATTTTTTTATTCTATGATTGGTCTTGTCATAATCCCTTTTATCCATGGTGCAATTGGCGAACTGCTTGTATAGTTGTTCCTTGTTAGCTTCTAAAAAATTGTGAAGGATCTCTTTTCATTGTTGATATATGGCAAGGATTCCTGCTCTTCATATGAATCCTGGTTGTCCTTTGTATTATTTGGAGGGTTTGTCTTAGGTGGAGGTTGAAGTGTTGGTGGTGTTGGCTTTACTTGTTCTCTATGCCTGCTATCCTGACTCCTAGTCATTATTTTTTAGGGGAAAAATAATTGACCTAAATTTAGGTCTCCACAATCGCCGGTAGTGATGATGTTTGAGTTTCCATAACGATAATGACCTTGATTCATCGTAAAGATCCATGTAAGAATCTCCCGGATTGTATCTAGGGGGAAAATCTCCGATGATAAGTTAGTATATGGAGTTGGATGCTAAAATTACTAATGTTGTTACTTACCTTAGTTCTTTCAGCTAGCTTTCATGTATATCACAACGTTTTCTATATTCCTGGTTGTTCGTATCCATGTTAGTCATCCCAATTTATCTGCTGTTATGGGTCACGATCCCTAGCTTGTGGCTGCTTCAATGCATTATATGATGTTACCTCTTGCAAGGCTAGTGATCTTTGTGATTTTATTCAAAACTGGCTCTCGCGAGGTGTCCCCTCTACCAGTTTATTATGTTTGGTGCTTCACACTCTTGCTTTCTTGCGTACTTACCTATGTTGTAGCATAACCCTATTATTTGGATGAAAGTGCGAATCTAACTGTGACAACCGAATTGTGGCCGAAATTCTTTAAAATGACAATTATAACCCTTTGAAAAAATATTAAATTTTGAAAAAATGAAAATGTGTTATTACCCTCCTTTTTATTCTTCTCTTCTTCTTCTCCGCAAATTCTTCTTCTCAAACAGTGGTGAAAAGAGCGTGTCTTATTCCTTGACATATTTCTGGCCCTTGGTTCCATTAGATTGCGGGGTTTATGGAGAAGACTCGACCACTATTGGGCATGGCGTCTGAGATGGTACAGCGATGTCTAGGTTTTTCTGGTGAAGCAGTGGAATATTTTAGTGTAGTAAGGGCGGTCTGCGTCTCAGGGTAATATTGGGGGGTGCCGCCTCTTGAGTTTGTTGTTCCACCACAAAGTGCCAATGGTAGAACAAGAGTCGCGAGTGTCAAAATCACTAGCCAATTTTGTTGATGAGGACAAAGGTCATGGGAATGCTTTAGAATTGATAGTGTACGCTATAGCAATGAATGAAGACGTTGTGGTGGGTGGATTTTCTTGTGAAAGTGCTTTGTTTTCTGGTGGAGCTGTGGCTTGTGAAGCGAGAACGACGAGCAGAAAAGCTCCAACGTTGTTGAAGAGGGTGGCAGGCAGTGGCGAGATGGTGGCAAGCAGCGGCACTAGGGTTTCTGATTTGGTGGCGGGATGGTGGTGGGTGGGAGAATGATCAACGGTGGTGAGCGGCGCAACTAGGGTTTTTGATTTGGTGGTGGAATGGTGGTGAGTAGCAGAACTAGGGTTTTTAATTTGGTTGCGGGTGGTGGTGAGCAATGACACAGGGGTTTCTGATTGG
Source organism: Rubia tinctorum (assembly GCA_032355605.1). NCBI lineage: Eukaryota > Viridiplantae > Streptophyta > Magnoliopsida > Gentianales > Rubiaceae > Rubia > Rubia tinctorum. The sequence goes on along the minus strand of JAULKM010000012.1, from coordinate 11,264,386 downwards.
TTGGTGGGATGGTGAAAGGCAGTGGATGGCGGTGGGAGATGGTGGTGGGCGGTGGCAAGACGGTGGCAGATTGTGGTACGGTGATGGCTTGTGGTGGTGGATGGTGGCGTGCAGTTGAGCAACTACAGTGGGTAAGGGTAAAATAGTCCACACAAATTAAGTTTTAAGCCCAAGGGATTTTTTTTACTTTTCATATTAGGTCAATGCTTGAATTCCTTCAGTCAATCCCGTAATAGTGCGATTTGGGTATATCTGCACAATTACTTAAAATCTTAGGGTTAGTTTTTGCACTTGTAGGGAAATGGATCGATTTAAACTTATCGCTAATGATGTTTGGAAATCTTCCAATTATATACCCTTGGTACAATCGTTTGTCTCATTATCTTTTGAACATGCTTCTAACAATGGTTTGGTCCGTGCACGATACCTATTTAAAGATTGTAGAAATGATGTTTATTTAGGGAGAAAGAAGTTGTGGGGATATTTAATAATGAGAGAGTTTCAAACAAGCTATAGTATTACTCGGATATAGCAAGGAGAAGTAGAGAGAGTTTCTCGTAACATGGAGTTGGAGAAGAAGAATGTCGGAGATTGTTTAGATACCAATGAGGAATTTGATCCAATGATGGATGATGTTGCTAGAGAGTTTGAAGGTAAACCTGAGATACTTCAAGCTTTACATGATGACAAGAAGACGTCACTGTGTAACGGTTAAACCAATCCGTTTTGAGTGCCACTTTTTGGATAATAAATAGGTCAAATTTGGATGAACCAACAAGTCGATGAATGAAACCATGGAATTGATATGGGAATTGCTTCTCGAAAATAATCTAATGCCTCATGGGTAGTATGATGCGAAAAATATTCTATGCCTGATGGGATTGGAATTACAAAAAAAGTCCATGCATGCCCGAAAGATTGCATGTTGTACAGGGGGAGGTTGATAAAGATCGGAATACATGTCTCATATGTGGGGAGTCTAAGTACAAGTTGAAGACCAACGGGATTACTGTGGGAGTTAAAGTGGTGTTGGAAATAAAGAAAAAAACACCGGCTAAAGTAATGTGGTATTCCTCCATTATTCCACGATTGAAGAAGTTATTTGCATGTAAAGGCGACGCAGAGTTATTGTGTTGGCATGCCGAGGATCGGCCTTTCGATGACGTCATTAGAAATACATCGAAAGGCAAGCAATGGAAGAAACTCGATGATATGTACCAACAATTTGCCTCTAAACCCTGTCATTTGAGGTTAGGGTTGTCAATTGACAGAATGAATCCATTCGGTAATATGAGTCGCACTTATAGTTCTTGGCCAGTTATGTTGGTGATCTACAATCTCCCGTTGTGGTTGACAGTGAAACATAAGTATATGTTGTTATCTATGATGATATCAGGGCCTTAGCAACCCGGTAATAATATAGATGTCTACCTTTCCCCTCTTGTGGACGATTTGCTGACTTTATTTAAGAATGGTGTGCAAACATTTTACGGGAGTGTGGGTGAAATTTTCACATTGAAAACTCTATTGTTTTACACTATTAATGATTTCCCCATGCATGGAACTTTTTCTGAGTACTCAGTGAAAGGTCACCTTGTTTGTCCTGTGTGTGAGTGATACTCACTTCTATAAATTGAAGCACATTTGTAAGACCGTTTATCATGGTCATAAGAGGTTTCTTCCTAAGGAACACCCATGACGATCTGCCAAAAAATGATTCAATGGGGAAGTGAAGGTGAGGGAGCTACCTGCACCATTGAGTGGTGTTTAGGCATTTTAAAAAGTGAAAAATTTTCCCAATGACTTTGGGAAAAAAATGCCAAAAGCTTCCATTGAAGGTATTTGGAAACAAGTTGTCTAGTTGGGTAGGGAAAGTAGGACGAACTGGGGTTGATATAAAGTATGAGATTTGTCATGAGGTTCCGAAAGATTACAAAGACACCCTATGGACGAAGTGCAAGGTACATTTATATTTTGTAGTCATAGCCCCCATAATTCACCATGGTTTATAAGATGCATATTTACTCTTCATTAATCGCACAATGCTTTTGAAAATCTTGGAAAAGGCTTTTTGAGATTGATACCCTGGACATGGCCGATCTACGAAAGACGCAATGTCTATGATGTCCAAGAGTTGGTGGGAACACAAATATACGTTGCCAAGGGATTACAATTTTTTGGATAGGAAAGGAGATCGCCCATGGTTAACTTACACACACATTTAATTGGAGAGATGGGAGATTAATAAGAAACGGGCTTTGGAGAATTACGAAAATGTTAGTACATTTATATAAAATATTTAGTGGATTTAGATAATCTTGTCCTTAGTTGTGGAACATTTATCTCTGAGTTATAATTAACTAATCTATTAACTTATCGAAGGGAACTAGGGAAGATAAACGACGTATTGCCAAGTTGAGCTTAATACAACATCAATTGAGTCGGGGGTTATGGTTTGGTTGCAATAGAGTTTGTGCGGTAACGATTCAAAAAGGATGTTCAAAGTGCAATCTAGGGAGGTATGACGGAAGTCGGAAGATGAGGTTAGGTCGAAGGTAATACCAATTGACGTGGACGATATTAAGCGGTGTGATTTAATCCTCAAAGGGTGACAAAACAAGGATGGTGCTTATAAAAGGTAGGAAGAAATTCAACTCACGAAATGTGTGGTAAGTCACTGGTCATTGCTTCCCCTTAAAACCATAATCCCATAATAAATTATAACATTATTTTATATGTTAATGAAGTCTAAGTTGAAGCAATATCAAATAGATGGCCAATTCATTCCGACAGGGAAGCACAACATCCTTTGTGAGGCAACGAGAAAATCCGATTACCCAGATCGTGTTAGAGACGTGGGTGCATTTTTGTCACAACAAAAAGCTTTTGGAATCACTTGATACTTTGAATGGGCAAAACCATAAATAATTCACACATTACAAAAGGAAGAACTTACTCGAGATAAGCGAATATAGAAAAAATATATTATAATTCGTAAGTTAATCAAGCACACTGGACTCGCTCTACCGGATAATTTGAAGGATTTGACACTCGACTGGACTCCGCCGTCAAGAGAATCCCGCCATTGTCCCAAAGAAGCAGAGGTTAAACACGACCCCATTATTAACACTTGAGGACAACAATCCCGACAAGGCCATCCTAGCCACCAGAAAAAAGTTTTGAAATTTATTTTTCATTTAAATCTTACCAGTTTATAAATATAATCTCATATTCTTTCTCTTCATTTGATGTAGAAATCCAATCTTTGTGAACTAGCGTTGGGGGTAGACCACTCCATGTAGCTGATGGATTTTTACACGAGTTGATGTTGCATCATCACTCTGTTCCAATTGGAGATGGTGTTTGTAGAATTTCATTGGAGCATCCGGTGAAACCTAAGACCCTTTTGCCTATTCCGAATGGTGACTACAAGCAAGTAGGACCCGCACAAGGATTTTTTATTTTGTGGCCTCATCGTCTCATTTATGTTGATCCTTTAAAATATCAACATTTGAAGGTCACCCGTCCACGACACCAAAAATCATGCACACAACACCCAAAAATATTAGACCTCTAGTTGCGCTGCCACAAGTCAGTAAGGATTCCACACACTTCGTACGGGTGCTGTATAATATAATTTCAAATCATGAACGCACCTCAACATATTCATTTCAGGGAAATGAATGTGTATTTGGTTCAAAGCAGGAAATATTTGTATTGTGGAGTGAGTTTGAAAACATGTGGAAACGTGACCTGATTTACCAAACACTCATGTCGCTCTACCTACTATGAGTATTATATCCATTGAAATTTTATAACCGATTTCAAACATTTATACTATTCTCTATTGAGACGAATTTTATTGTGAAGGTACATGTATTTCTTCGCGGATTAAAAGTACAAGGGCTGGATTGAGTATTTGTGCCGAGTAATGACTCAAAAACTTGAATTTACGGAAATTGAGAGGATTGACTACATATGCAAGAGTCCAGGATGGACGGATAAGAAACTATTCGTTGTGCTATACATTGAGAGGTGATGGTTATGATGTTCATTTAGTTTATTAATATTGTTTAAGCAAAATTTTAAGGCGCATAAACTTTGAAGTGAAGGGAACATTGGCGATTGAATTTCATTGTCCCCGTAAATAAGCGTGTATATTGGATGGATCCACTCCACTTTCAACCATCCAAAACATATGTCAAAATTATATCTTTGGCAATAAATATCATCGACCAAAGAGAGACAATTTTAGACGTAGTTGAAATAAAGGTCAAATTTGTACCTTTTGTTTTCATGTATACTTTTTATATATGTTATATAGTATTTCACAATCTCCATTTATATATTAGTACAAAAAATAAATGCAAACATGTGAGTGCAAATGTTACATAATGTTATGCACAGCAGAGTCCGTACAAGAAATACTATTGGATTACCTATATACTGACAAAGTAAGTACAAAGTTGTTTTTTGTCAATATCTAATATGTTTCTATTTTTTTGAGCATATTTTTCTAATATTTTTCATCTTATATACACATATTTTCCCATGCGTAACCAAGCCCTATTCAAAAGATGACATCGACAGTGCAAGATATTGCTTGGCTAGGCATTTAATTCAAAAAAAGAATTGTGCGGAATATATTTCCTAGTGATTTCTATTTCTATCTATAGTTATTGCTTATTTGGATTTATTTATAGATTTTTGTTAGGCTGTATGATCATTTGTTGTGTTTAGTGACATTGTGATACTGTACATATAGGCTATTGAATGCCTAGCGTATGGAATTATTCTATAATTAGAGGCTATTGAATGCCGGCCTAATTTTTCAAATGATTTTTTGCCAATATTCCCAAACGGAGTTCTGGCATCGGAAATATAATCAGCTCTTCAGCAATGCATTTTACATGAAGGGATGAATATGTCTTCCGATTTCAAAAGTAAAAACACGAAACAATTTCATCAAATTAAAAAGCCTCCATTTTCAGAACAAAGACGAAAATATGATCTGACGGAGGAACCATAAGAGAAGCCCCGATTCCATCCAACTCATTTCCGAACTCAAAAGCTATTCCCGAGTTCATAACCGAACATTGGACATAGGCCTCCGCGAATTGGAACCCCGCGAAGGACCGATACGTCTCTAGACGGTTACGAGTTCGGAACCGACCGAAAGGTAGTTATTGGGCCCTTTTAAAGGCGGTTCAGAACAGTCTTCTTTGATTTTTTTAAAATCTGTTTTCGGAACCGCCTTTGATCATGGGTGATCAAACGTAGGATCAGAGAAAACACTTTGAAAGTGTCTTCTCTAGGTAGCTAGAACCACCTTAAATCACCTCTTCCCACACTAGTGCATGCATGTCATGGTCATATCGTATTGTAGTGGGAGGCTAACCTGATGATTCTTTGGCACAAAAAGGAATCACACTTTTCATAAAAGCTGATAATAAAAGGTATTGTATCGTCGTATTATTCTGTCGAATCCGCTACACATGATTCGTCTATCTTGCATCATATGATTAATATCAACTTAATGTATATGTATATATGTTCTTCTGTATAGACAGATAGGACCAACTCAACAAACTGATAGAAGACTCCCAACAATCACTCTCTCTCTATGTATCCTCAGAAGAAGACTTGTTGCTTGTTTTCACCTGACGATCCATCTTTCATATTGAATCTAAATAAGAAACGAATATAATCTTTGAAGTTTAATCAGTTGGAAAACAAATAAAGACCACTCATGTGAACTTTTACTACAACGAGGAGTAATAAACAAAAGAAATGAATGATGATTTCTTTTATTTATCAGTATTGATTTTGCTGTTGTGATATTAGGTATTTAATTCGTAAACAACGCTCCACTGAAATGGAAAAACACATTTTTGAACTAAGATATTGCGGTTGAGAATGCTCACCAACCAAAAGTACAACAAAAACTCCATTTATTCCGCAAATCTAGTAAGTACAACTTTAAAGTATACAGTGTATGGTACATCCCATGCGATTTCCCGACCTCCAGATCTCTACACGCTATGTCCCTCACAATCAAAACGCATACGTTGTTCCATGTGTTGTAGGTGCCAAATATCAGGAAAAATTCTATTCTTGGTGCTACAGTAACCTCCCGCGAATGCAAATGTTGAGGACTTATTCGCTGAATGCGTTCTCAACCTTTTCCATTTAAAAAAAAAAAATCTGCATAGTTCTGAATGCGTCTTCATGGTTTCCATTTTTTTCCGGCTGAAATGTGAAGACGCATTAAGAGAATGCGTCTTCTCCTTATTAATTTTTTTTGCTGAAATTTGAAGACACATTCGATGAATGCGTCTTTACCTTTTTACGTTTTTTTAAAAATTGTAGACACATTCGGAATTGCCGGGTTTAAAAGAAAAAAAAGAGCATCGTTGCTCTCCATTTTTGCACTTGGAAGAAGGATTTTCCGGCATCTCCTTTTGTGTTTTCTCCCCTTCTTTGCTTCGTTCTTGCGCTGGCCTATTCTTTCCGTGCTCCCTCAGCGTCCGACTCTCCAATTTCAGCTCCAAATTCTTGGCCAATTATCCTTGAAAACAAGGTTTGCTCATTTTTTTGAAATCCGCTCCCTATTTGATTTTTTTTTGCGAATTGTGTGTTGAAAATCACATTCTTGTTCGCCTGAAGGTTACCCTTGGGCCGCTGGTTTCCGTTATGTACGAAATGCTGGATCTAGAGTTGCGCGTGGAAAGCACGCGCTGTAGTTGGAGCCGCGTGTGGCGCTCATGCGCCGCCGGTATAGCCGAGCGTGGATTACACGTGCCACCGCTAACGGAGACGCACTTCCAGAGATTGAACGAGCTATTTTTTGGTATATTTTTTGATTAGCAATATGTTGTATAAAATATGAAAATATAAGCAATTTTTTCCGATTTATGAAAATGTATGATAAATGTTATAGTGTTATTATTTGATATTATTTGATTTGTTTGGAGTTATTATGATCCAAATATAAGAATTGTGTTTTCCGCATTGATGTTGATGTTTTAAAAGTCGTTATGGAAATTAATAAACCGATTATGTAGAATGATAATATTTGTGTGAAATGTATGGTAATTATTTATACCATTTGCATATCATCTTTCAATGTACTGATAGTGTAATTGCTACATGTGTAGGAAAATTTGGGGTTCGATATCAAGGATTTTTTTATTGTTTTTAGAAGTAACACATTTTCTTTGTTCAAGGTATGTTTTTTTAGGGAGTCATAATATTTTCCATTTTAGTTGAATAATTATTGATTTAATACGAAATATGTTTTCATGTTATGAATCGATATCTTGTGAATGAGTTTGTACTGATTATGATCAGCATGCGAAAATTTTATTTTAATATATGAGTTAAGTTTTGAAGTTCATTAGGAAAAATCACTGAATGATAATCTCTGTTTGCAAAGGTAATTATTTGCTGTATATTACTACGTTGCAGTTGTACGATGATTTTGTAGTTGTACTTGTATCAAGTGAGTGTGATTAAGTATGATGTGATCGTGGGTGTGTATTATAATCCTCCTATAACTGAGAAACATGTTACACTGAAGTAGAGGTTAAGCCACTCCCAATTAGTTGTAATTGTGAGACGGCTTGACATTGAATGTGAGGGGTTTCTAGTGAGAATCAATTATCATTGTTTTGAGATTATTGGTTCATGTATATATTATTGATGTTATAATATAGAAGATGATGGGTCCACGGAAACCTTCTTTGAGAATGTTGATAGAATGTCGTTGTCTTCAGCTGATCTTTACATTCAACTGGAAAGGATATCAAACTCCTTTGAACGTCCTGGTGATGTTGGCCTAGGCACTTTCATGTTATTGAGCAATGTTTATAACTGCAACCAATGTTTTAGAGAATCTCCTATCGTTGGTGAGTCGAGTCAACCTACAGCGTACGTCCAGCTCGACTGCACCCAGCCATCCACAAGTGCTGGTACACATGGTTGGTACCATGAAGAATTCAATGTCTTCGACGATGATTACGTAGGTGAAATTGGCGAGCATGGTTCTGGTGGTGGGGTGGTGTCCGTGTTGTGTGCGAGATTGATGTTGATGATGAGGAAGGTGAAGGTAAGGAACTTAATTGAAGCAAAAAGTGAAGATGATCAATCCTTATCAACTGATTCAAATCCAGTGGATTATGAGCTTGTGGTGTACACGAACAATGTTCCCAGTGCATTCAATCATATGGGGAATCCTAATACCAAAGCATTATTTAAGGATTACGGGGGACCTGATGAGGATGGCTATGACCCCACTGATTGTGGTAGAATAATCTCTGATTATGTTCAAACGATTGATGAAGTTGATTTAGGTATGCAATTTCAGAGTTAGACAAAATTGGTGGAAGCTATTTCTAGGTGGAGTTCAAAGATAACAGAGAACACTGGGTTGTGGAGAGCAAGTTGCGTACATGGTACGCAAAATGTATGGAAGTTGTCGAAGGAAGTGTAAATTGTCACTAGATTGTCAGAGCCAACATGAATTCCTCCCACATGATGTGGGAGATCACCAAATGGACAAGCAGTCATTCCTGTATTGGTGTTGGCCGATCAGATGGTAACACTAATGTGACATCGTTGATGATCGCTCGCTCCATTCGGTATCAGATTGAGGCCAACCCCTCCTTCAAATCCCTCTCCTTCAGATCCCTCTCCTGTACTTGTCGACAATCATGGACTTAGATGCGGTACAACAGTTTAGTTGGGGGAGTGCTATTTTGGCACACTTGTACATGAGCTTATGTGACGCTGCAATTCCGCGGATGAAATCCATATCCGGGTCACTAGTCCTGCTACAGGTAACATTGCTTTAATTCCTTAAAAAATATACACATATATATATATATATACACATAACTACTATACATTAATTTCGCGGAGAAAGCATTGGCCAAATGTGTTGTCTAATTTTTTTTATTCTACATTCATACATAACGAAAAGAGAGAAAATACATTTATACAACAAACATAATGAAGACAAAAAAAAATAGAATTAGAGGACGCATTTGCTAAATGCATCCAAAAAATTAATTTTTCTATTTTTCAAACAGTCCAAAATACGAAATAATACAATAAAAAACATTCGCTGAACGTGTCATACATATTAATTTCTTTTTATAAATAAGACTAAATTAAAAAATAACATAAAAATATTAAAAATTAGAATGCGTCCTTGATATTAATTTTAAAAATTCTGAAATTTAAAAAAAATACAAATTGAGGTTAAATAATAAGATGACGCATTCTCTACGCATTCATGTTTTTCCTACTTAATTTCAAAAAAATTAAAGAAAGGAACAAATAAATTATAAAAAACAAGTAGAGGATTTATTATTATTATTATTACAAAAAAGTGAAGATAAATTAAATAAAATTGAAAAAAATAAGTAGAGGCATCAAGGACAGGAATAGGAACTGGAGAGGCATGTATTGATAAAAAAATTCAATCATTTTCAAACAAGCAAATATTTATTACGACCAATTTTTAAAAATAAATTTGAATTGTCTACCAACATTTTACCTCGACGGAGGAAAATAGTACAGAACTAGAAACAAAAATTATTATCTCAGTGAATTTTTTACCATTTTAGAGCAGAGGTGGGACCAATGAAATAAATGAGTGGATTGATTCACTTTCATGTAAAATTCAAAGAGTTTTACGGTTCAAGATTTTAAACCAATTACAACCATCTTCTTATTCAAAACTTCAATTAATTGTCTTGTTGTAATATTTGAAAAAATAATATGTTGTTGCAGTCAGCCAAAAATTTGGCCGATTGACTTCTTCCACTTTCATGAGGCACCTATGTGCAAAAGGAAAATTTTTGACCAATTCTGCCAGAATCGATTCCAATCAAACTGGACGTTAATAATGTTCATGAACATTTTTAAGTTTTTATTTATAGTATGTAACATACTATTAGCTATTATGAAAGTGAATTTTATTTATTTTTTCCAAACGCGGGCTCATTTGTTATGCTAGCGGGCTGAAATTGTTAGGCCCACATTCAGGTTAGCCGACGTCGGTCATAGTTCTGTAAGTTGTCGGTCAGGTCTTAATTTTTGTAATTTTACCTTGAAATTCTTATATATATAACATGTGAATGGGTTGCTTGGTATGTTTGTGGTTTTCTAGTTCGTATGGATTTGTTAGGTACTATGTTTTGTTATGTTTTCGGACGCTTTTGTGTAATTTTATATTTTCTGGCATGATTTTTTTGGGTTTATGTGATTTTGGCCATAGATTCTAGGGTTATATGCAATGTCGGTGGTCTATCGGTTGACCTTCGGTTGATGCGATTCTAATGCAACGTCGTACATTCATAATTTTGGTGATATTTTGTTATGAAAGAAACATCGCACCTTTGTCGGTTTAATCAACCCATTACCGATGCCACCTCCATAAGTTTAATCTTTCTTTAAAATAGTAAATGCAAACTCGTTCGTCTGTCGGTCCCATGTTCGATCTGATTGACTGTTGAGCGAGGTCTCGAGTACATGTCGATCGTGCCACTCTTTTGGACTTACATGTATATGAGACGCATGGCTGATGGTGCACTCTTCAAGTTTCAAAGCTTTTATACCCTAATCATTTTCTTATATTATTCAGGAGTAATGGCTAGCGAAGAATCATCTAGTTGGCCCTTCTTCCCGATCAATGACTAATTTTACATACATATTTACTTATATATATTATATATATATACTCATAGTTGATGAAATTAATAATTTATTATTTTTATACAATTTCCACACAGGAGCACCCCAGAGCTTATAGTGTTCGAGTTTGAACATCATACAATGGCTACAAACAGCTCCCGATTCAGCTGTACTTTAAAGCGGTAAAATTTTGGGACAAACCCCACTTTGGTAAGGCCTAACTACCTAATTATATGCATGTATTATTTATTTTAAACTAATATTATTTTTTCTTAATTGCGTGCACACACATATGTATGTATTCATAATGAATGTTTATTTTTGTGATTAAGTACATCCTAAGGAACACTGTACTACTCCTACCAAATGACAAGATCAAGGTTGTGCTTAGGTGCTATGGGAGAGAGTGACACATGAACTACTTAGGGGGTAGGAAGGTTAAGGCTCTGTCCCCAAAGGGATTTTCAGAGTTCCTTGCCGGCAACCGCCTACGAATTGGGGACACCTTGTTCTTCGAGGTCATAGAAGCTCAGAGGCCGATTGTCTTCAAGGTTATCATAATCCGAGTTGATTGAGTTTATTGCAATTTTTGTAGTTTGGAACCAAGACTTTTCAAATTTATCTACTAGTTGTAAGGATATTTTTATTACTACTTTTTTCGAATAATTTAAGTACCTTAATTTTAAAAATAATTGAATGTATGTGCGATTTGATCTGTTCATTAGTTTAAAAACCATTTTCATCAGTACCATTCAGTAGAATTTTCTCCAATGACTTTAAAAACCATTGAAAAATACTTTTGTAGACCAAAGTCTATTATTTTAAAATAACTTTAAGCTCTAAAGTTTGAGATACCACTGACATCGGTCGTCCATCACATTGCATGTCTGTATAAACAACATACAATGTGAAATTAGTTGTTCACATAAACAATATATGCGCCATCGCACGCTATTTGGTAAGAACATTTACTTTAGTTTTTAAATCATTTACTTCATTAAAAAATAATCAGGGTTAATAATATCTTTTACTTCAAAAAAATAAATGAGGAAACATAAATTTTTATGTCGGTTATTTGACCTAAGGAAAAAAACTGAGGTAAAAAAGGAGATGTAATAGGTGTTGTTTCTTGTAGTGTTAGAATGTCACAAATTACACCCTAAATATGGTTAGCAAATGCTTTCAAGTACTAATCTAACAAATTTAATAGTAAATGATGGATTAAACATGCTAAACACAAATAAATAAATGAGTAATAAATGTAGAGAATGAAGCTTTTACCAGAAATCCGCCTCCTTATCTTTAAGATAAATGAGTGCTTTTATAAGTATGATGAAGAGAGAAATAAAACTCATCCCAAAAAACCCTACTCAAAATGTCTGGCATGGACCATACCAGCAAACACGACCCATGACCCAGGTGTCAACTACAGTCCATTCATAACACCTGGTTTGGTCCTTAGGGATTGTATTTTAGCCTATTAAATTTCTGAAATATACGGACCATGCATAATTTCATGATCCATTTCCCGGACCTTGGACTCATGCCTTCTTAAACATATGAAAAATACGAATCGTTCATAATTGAATCCCTGAGATTTCAAAAAATATGGACAACTCTGGACTGAACGCTCTATGCTCTAGACTTGAATCTAGCCTTGGTCAATTATCTGAAAAATACGAACTGTGTTGGTTGGCATGGACCGTGCCTGGTGCGGGGAATTCCTTCCGGGCTACGATAATTCCTGAGGTCGGTGCAAGTTGGCTTGATCTTCCCCTAAACCTACAAATAAGGCCTGGGGAGTTTTCAAGATTAAACTTTGATGCTCAAGTTAGTGTTAACCTCAGTTCATTGTTTTTAATGGGAAAATTCCATTATCTCTTTCCTTATCATCGGTCTCCATTTATAGCTAATGAATTGCATGATCATAGTCCATGTTTGTTGTTTAGTCCTATAATCAAGATCCACGCAGTGCTTATTTTCTTACAAGATTGTGGTCATGTTCAGATGATCATTTGTATTGATCATCTTCCTTCTTGAGGCGAGGTCCACCTCGCACTCTGCAAGGTACTCTTTGTGTTCACTGCTTCGGTCCACTGGTGAAAGATGTTAAATTTGGATTTAAACTTTGCTTAGTTTTGGGAGATGTATACTATAAGGCCCACTAACCAAGGAGTTGTGGCGAGCTAAGCTAGCAAACATTTTATTAGAACAAAAAAATCATGAGATGGGTTAATAAAGAGAAATTTCTTTGTGAAGTTGTAATGAAAAAGCTATATGGGGATATGCGAGTGAGCCTTTAGTTTTTATATTTTTTTAGGACGTAGTTGTTAGTAACCCGAGTTTAGAGATAAATTTGAAATATAAAAGGAGCAGTGAGGGTGTGGTTAACTCCAATGTATTTAACGGTTATTAAAGAATATCTCTAAGCAACCTGCTCGATTTCTAAATAGTTAAAGGAGAATATAGATATACACAAATTTTGCCAACCGTAACCAATGTAGTTGTCCTGAGGGATTATTATCACTAGATGGACTTATGCCCTTGATATCGGTAATAGTTCATCCAAATTCTTCCTTGTTTTCTTGAAACACCACCATTAACTTCTCCTCTTGCTCATGGATGACCTTACTTGAAATGATGACCGGTAGTGTCTCCCTTTCCCCAATAAATGCATACTTGAGGTCACTAGGTAAAGCTTTAACCTCAATCTACGGAGTTTTCACAAGGGATGGAAATTTTTTTGGCTTCTTCGGTTCCTCTAAGGTTAGAGGAAGAGTGCTTGAAATCACCTCTTCGATAATGCTCAAATCCTCAATGCTCTCCTTCAAGTTAGTACTCATGGAATATGCAAGGCATACATCTTCAACATTATTTTCGAAAGCAACTAAAGAGGAATCATCACCATTCAATTCAAAAACATCTTGCACAACATTTTCCACAATATCTATAGCATGGCAAGAGTGTTGTTCACTAGGATATTTCATAGAATCATTTAGTTGAATTCTACTTTAATCCCATCAAATTCCATGGTGAGAGTACCATTATGCACATCAATTATAGTCCTTGAAGTTTACAAAAATGGCCTCCCTAACAAAATTGGGGTGATAGGCTTATCATGTTCCATGTCAAGGACATAAAAAACAACGGGGAATATTAAGGAATCAACTTAACCAGCACATCCTCAACAATACCCTTTGGGTATGCACTAGAACGATCGGTAAATTGGATCACCACCCCGGTTTTGTGCAAAGTACCGAGATTGATGCTTTCATACTAAGGGTAAGGAATAGCATTTATTAATGCACCTAAATCAAGCATGACCTTATCAAAATGTGTATTTCCTATCATGTAAGGGATTGTGAACATTCCGGGATCGCTACACTTAGGGAGTAACTCCTTTTGGTACAAAGCGGAGACGTTCATTTTTCTCATTATTAAGCTTGTTCTTTGCTCTTTGTTTACAATTTACCACACACAATTCCTATGGAAATTTAGCATAGCTAGGAAATTGTTCAATATCATTCAAGAGAGGAATATTTACTTCACATCTACTAAAGACTTCGTAGATGTTCTTGTTGGACTCCTTCCTCTGTTTATCTTTCAAAGCTTTCGAAAATGGTGGTTCTGGCACATAAGGTGGAATTTTCACCATCTTTGCCTTCTTGTGAGTAGAGGATGAAGGCTCGGGAATGGATGTTGATTTCTCAATGAGGATCTCCTCTTTCTTCTCCTTACCCTTCCTTACTTTGTCCTTGGCTAATTTCTCATCCTCTTCCTCTACTCCCTTCTCAGAAATCTCAACCCCAGTGTGCTCATTTTCAACAATATACCATCTGGGGAAGTGACAACCTCCTTACCACTTCTAAAAGTGATAGCACTCGCATTTTGTCAAGGGTTAAGCTTCGGTTGGGAAAGAAATTTTCCCGAATATCTCGCCTCCATGCGACTCAAGATTTGACCCATTTGGTTAATTTGAGTCTCTAGATTCTTAATGCTAGAGTCGGTATTCTTTTGGTGTTTCTCAGCCTTGTCCGCACATATGGTCAGTTTCCCAATGACTTGCATGATTTCCTCCTTTGACATCCCCAAATGTTCAACTTGATTGTGGGGCTTATCGTGAAGCCTTTGGTGTTGCGGTTGAAGTGTCCAATATTGTTGTTGAGAGGGGCTATAAGGTTGAGAATTTTGATCCCCTTGTGCATTTCCATATCGGAGATTTGGGTGAACTTGGCCGCATTGTAAGGTCTATTTTGGTAACCTCCTTGGTAGCCTTGATTTCCTTGATACCCTTGATTTTGGCATCCTTGGCATCCTTGATATCCCATGGCACTTACTTCCTCCACATAGTCATCAGTCATCTTGCAAAGTAGGACAAGCATCCGTAAGATGCGGAGAAGAGAAAATCTCACAAGATTTCACATGTGGTTTAACCCTGGATTGAGTCATCAAAACCTTGACCATAGAAGTGAGCATTGAGACTTGGTCCTCAAGCTTCCCATTGTTTGAAGAAGTACATGCAGTGTATAAATTTTTTCTCCTCAAATTGGCCCTTGTGCAAATATTCCTCAACTCTTCGCCTAGCTCCTCATAAAGCTTCATAGCCCCCCTCGAGGTCTTGTTTCCAAGAGAACCATTACGAGCTCCCCTCACTAGCTTTTTGACTTTATCAATAAGTCCATTATAGAAATAATAGACCAAATCCCCATCCTAATAGGCATGATAAAGAAAACGTGAGAGAAGTTTCTTGAACCTCTCCCAATAGTCATAAAATGACTCTTCATGCCATTAGATGATGTTTCTAATACCATTCCTCAATATGGTGGATTTGGAAGCCAGGAAGTACTTTGCAAGAAAATCCCTCTTCAATTCAATCCAAGAGGCGATTCTCACAGACGGAAGATAGTGCCAATCCCTCGTGACATCCTACAATGAAAATGGGAAGGCCTTCAACTTGTAAATCTTCTCATTCACCCCTTCGGGAAGCATACCAAAACAAACCACGTGGAAATGGGAAAGATGTTTGTTGGGATCTTCCCCTTGCCTACCAAGAAAGGTGGGTAACAAATGTATCAATCCAGACTTCAACTGAAAATGCCCATTAGCCCCAACTGCCGGATATGTGATGCACATTGGTTGTCGCTCAAGATTGGAAGCCATAACCACCTTCGATAGGACTTGTTTCAACAGAATGTTCCCTTATTGAAGGTCAGGTTGTTGAGGTCCTTCTCCCGGAATCTCCCCTTCATATTCCTCATTCTCCTCTTCATGATCCATAGAGGTAGAAGGTTCCGCAAAATTGTCACTTGGAGGGGTGTTATTCACACTTTCCACAGATTCCCCTAGCCATTTTCAAGTTTAACTCTAACTCGGGGTCGTAATGTAAGAGTTCTTGTGAAGAGGATCGAGTACAAACCATACACCTAGAACTCGAACAATACGTCTCCAAGCCAAACAAAGATCAAATAAAAATTCAAATAAAAGAAAACTAACAAATATTCACAACTAGCGCATATTCACACATAATGTGCCCAAAAGCTTAAAAAATCCTCTTCCCTCGCTGAGGCGCCAAAATTTGGGAGGTCGTCACCGAACCTCTCAAAAATACAATTCATAAGGCCTAATTGCTTCCTAACTACAACTAAGAAGATAATGCCAAGTCGGGGTCGTCTATGAAGAAGAGGAATTTTCATAAGTGTTTACACATATAAGGGTAAATACAAGACTTGATAAAAACATTATATATATATATAAGAAAGCATATAAATGGGGGGTTTTTGTTTGGTTTTCTAAGTTATGAATTGAAAGATAACAGAACTATCAAAGTGAAATAATTATGCTAACATGCAACAAGCTACTAAAAAATGGTAAAATCACAACTAACAAAGTCTTTGGGGCAATTGATTCCCACTTCTAAATGTCTTATAGATCCTAGACTCATTCATTTATTCATTCACAATTACTGCCTAAGGGATTTTGAAGATCAACATTCATTTCTTCTTAGTTAGTAATTTGCCAAGACATTCAACAACCATTTACAAACCTCACTGATAAGCACTCTAGACAAACAATGCCTAAGGGTATTTCATCAATGACATTATATTTTTGAAAAACCATAGATTTGATAAAAACTACAAGCATTAATCCAAATACCTGGCCATTTAACCAAACTATAAATTCATTAAACTAAATCTAGAACAAACGACATTCAAGATTCAATCTTTCATTACTACCATAGGACAAATATTATAACAAACAACATTAACATACTCATCTAGCAAGATTAACATCATTTATCCGTAAGAAGTTCTAATTTCATGTTCTTGGATTATCATACCAAAGGTGAGAAGAAATCGCACACTTTCCTAACACTTGTAACACTTAATCATACAAACATTTCATATTTTTAAACGACTCATAACATGAAGTAAACATCAACATTAATGAAATAATAAATTCTTCACAATAAATGCTCAAGAATGAGTAAAATATAGTCTCACTACATGGGTTTGGAAGCTATAATCAATTGCTCCAAGTGATGAATTTAACTAACACAAATTATACTCACATCCAAGGACAAATTCATACATAAACAAAGAGAGAACAGATGAAAAAAAGAACCGGGGTTCTTGAGAAGGGAGAAGATATGACGTGGGTGGCCGAAAAAGGCTTTTATAGTACAAGAGATAAAGAAAAATAAAGATAAAGAGAAAAGTGCAGCAGGTGTCGCTCGGGCAAAAATGGCTTCGCTCGGGTGAAAATGGCTTCGCTCAAGCGGGCTGCTTATTTTCACCCTTCTTTTTGTCAATTCCCCCTTGTTTTGTCGCTTTTCCTTCTTGTCTTCAAATCTCCGATTCTTCTTGTCTTTAATCTTCAATACCTTTTGTTGATGGCTTCAATCTTCAATATCATGCCTTGTTACAAAAAACTCCCTAGAAGAGTTATAAGAGCACAAAAGTTGCTCTTAACTCTCCTAAGAGAATTTCTAGGCAAACCCAAAATCTAGAGCATGGAAGTCCACAAAAGTGAGTCCAAAATGTCTTAAAACTACTACATGAAATGAACACGTCAACCATTCACAAGTATGGTAGTACACCGAAGGCCACTGACAGGTCGTCGCCGTACCTCTCAAAGATGTAATTTTAAGCCCTTTTTATGTACTAACTACAACTAAGTAGCTAGTGGTAAGTCGGGGTC
>JAULKM010000012.1:11207421-11222825 GCA_032355605.1 Rubia tinctorum | reverse complement strand
TAGTAGCTCAGATTAAGTACTGAAGCAGAACATTCCATGCATGCAGACTAATTTTGTCCGTCAACGCTTCCAATTTTTGGTCACTACAAATCATGCATGCAATGCACGCTTCTATAAAATTAGAGTACATAACTAAAATATTAATAGCTAAACAAAACTGATGATATGAGGTGAAAAAAAGAGAGTATAGTAATCATATGTAATTTGTAAGTAGAACTCCATAGTTTATATGCACTTTAGTTTACTTCAACTCGGCTTATTTCAATTCAGTTAAACAAAAGAAATTAATTTGGTAAAATTTACCTTTATATAATCGCCGGTCAATACTTGCTTAACTTTTGATATTAATTAATAACTTTACTGAGTTTTCCATTTTAGATTAAAATATTTTTATATTCATACACCTATTATAGTCTACTCAGGAACACTAAAAATATATTTTATTTTAAATGTGAATATATTAATATGTATGTATTAGTATAAGAGTAATGATAGTCA
The DNA here is from genome assembly GCA_032355605.1 of Rubia tinctorum. Classification (NCBI taxonomy): domain Eukaryota; kingdom Viridiplantae; phylum Streptophyta; class Magnoliopsida; order Gentianales; family Rubiaceae; genus Rubia; species Rubia tinctorum. The sequence goes on along the minus strand of JAULKM010000012.1, from coordinate 11,222,327 downwards.
CAGTGAAACTTTATAATAAAATTGAATAGTAAATGATGTTCCTTTAATGAAAACACAAAATCACTAATCACATTCTTTTAATGGACAACTAACCATGTATATATTATTGTTTTCTTTATTATCATTTTAACTTAGGTTTTGTTAATATTACCATTTGGCACGGATCACGCAGACAACTTATTGTAGGTGCAACTTGATATCATAGTACAAATTTATTGATATTAATGAATCCCATAGGCACCGCCCACGAAACATGAACGCAACGGGCGCAACATTGCAATGCACAGTAATGACATTTTATAGGACAAAATTAGTTTACGAAAGAGTGAAACTTTTCTAAGAAAACCTAATTTTATAAAGAGATAAACTTAATACCCAAAAGAAAATCCTACTAATTATCCTGGTTTGTTCATCACATGACAAGGGTTACCGGCCTTATATTCGCGACACTAACCATATGTATCGAATTAAATCGATCAATTATGCGATTCGGATTCAGTGGAACGTCCATCTAAACGGACGTATGACGGTAAAAAGCAAGAGAGATTTTGATTCATAGCTTTTGTTTGTTCGTTTACGTTTGCATTCAAATGATTGTGTTAACTTTTCTCCTCAAACTTATTTACATCCTCAGAAATGAACCTGATTTGATCTAGCAACCAATATTTACAAATTACAATCCGGTTTCTTTTGGATAGAACTTTAATCATTTCAAGTCATTCCATGCCGTGTATTTTGGTTTGACTTATCGTCAAAAAATTATGTCAAATGAAGAAAAAAAACTAATCAACCGAAACAAATCTATATAATAACATGAGCAAAAGAATCTGCATGAAGCTGCACGCGTTGCTGGATTCGTGCGATAACAATGATGGTGAAGAATTATGAATAATTATACTCCCTCCGTCCCAAATTAAAGTGCACAAAATCAAAGATTTAGTCAAACTAAGAAAACTTGACTACATATTTGATTAGATTTATAAGCAATAATATTGGTGTGTGATATCGTTGGATTAGTTAACCAGTATTTTTTGTCTACATATATTATACATAGTTAAATATATTAACGATCAAATGTATAAGTTGGAGACTATGAAAAAGATTTTGTGCAATTTAATCTGAAACAGAGGGAGTAGTAGTTTCACCATTTACATGACTTCAACCTTAGCATATTAAGTTTCTTTCTTTTTGCAAAAGACAAAAAACATATTCACTAATGAGACTCTATCAGATTTCCACACAAATGTTGGATCCTTTTGCCATAAATATCGACAATGGCTACTCCTCCCATAGTTTGGATGGTTAACAAGACCCTTTATTTTTCTAATGAGAATATCAATGGATAAGATGCAGAATATGCATGTGAATTTATACCAGAATTATTGCCACAAGTCGAAATAATTTATGTTGCAAAATATATTTCTTAAAACTTAATAAGTAAACATTATGATTGTTGTACAGAACTTTAGTTACAATGTCTTAAATATATTTTCATTTATAATTGAGTGTTGAGCATTTGAATTTTCAAACGATGGGTACACTGTACCCTTATCAAAAGTGCTCGTACAACCAAGAGGTACCATATAACTTGTCAAATTAATTTAAACAAGTATTTACGTAATAAATTGTTGAACAATTAATGACTGTTTAATATAAAAGAAGTATTACGCGCACTATTTTTGCACATAAATTATAGTTTCAATTCATATACTCATGAACACTTATTCAAAATTTATTAAACGATCAGTATATATTTTACTTAAGTGAATTAATTTTTTTACCACTATATTTTATAGAAGTTTTGTGTATAATTATTTTTTGGTACTAAGGAATACTCGTGCGGATAACATGCCGTGCATTGTAGATTCACATTACATGTAATTTTTTGTTTTGTAAAAAATATGTACATTTGAACTGTACTTTTAATGGTTATGCCACAAGAATACAATATACTACTAATTATGTGATTAATTGATACAACAGCTTCGATGGCTGTGGCATATGCTCCGCAACTTGTCCCCGGTGAAATGGTTGATGGTGGCCGGGTCAAATTCCTGCTCCAGAAGAGCTCCCTGAAAGCTGCGCTTTTTCTGCAAAATCGGGGACTTCCTGTTGTTGGATAATCTCCTTCTTCATTGTTTGCTATTTTTAGTAAACTTTGAGGCAACTTTTGTTTGTTAGTTCTCCATTTTACTGCAGCATTACTGTAGTCTTTTGTTTGGTTTTTTACTTTGTCTATTTTTATCAAATAAGGTAGTCTTGGGTTTGTAGCATGCATGAAGGAAGAAATGCCATAGGATGTGGAACGTGCATGTTGGTTAGTGGCATAGTGCCTAGCATATAGGAGTTACGTGGTCATGTTTTCAATCATTGTAGGCTTCCTTTGGTTATAAATAAGGCATCAGAAAAGCAGAACATAATTCTGCACCAAAAAAAACAAAACACATCTCCTTCTCTCTTTTTCGTTCACTTCTGCAAAGAGCCTTTGGCTTCATTCATTTTTTGTTCACTTCTGCAACAAGCCTTTGGCTTCATTCATTTTTTTCTTTGCTTCTGCAACAACAAAAATAATAAATTAATGATTTATATAAGAAAATAATATATTTATATTAGAATTTATATTTATTATTTTGTATAAATTATGAAATAGTGATATTTATTAATAAATTTTAATTTATAAGAAAAAAATCGTTATGACAATATTCAATTCATGTACTCATCGAAAAAATTGTAATTTTATTTTTTTTATAAATGTTATTAGTGTTTTTGTCCAAAAAAACAACTCGTCCACCCTACTTATAATCCACGACGCGTGTAATCCACGTGTGGCTACACAAGCACGTGTAACCCACATGTGGAGCGTGTAATCTTCTAATTTTAAATTAATTTTACTTTTAATTTCGTTTTAATAATAAATATTATTTCTTAAATAGTTGAAATTCAGAATATTTTAATATAAATATATTATTTTCTTATAAAATCATTATTTTCTTATTCTATATTATAAATAAAAATGATATTATTTTATATAAATATTAATATTTTCTATACAATATTAATTGAATTATTCTTTATAATTATTTAATTATTTTTATATGAACTCTTTTTTAATAATTATATAATTTATTAAATAATTGAAATTCATAATTCGCATGAGCTACAACCCATTACATGCTTTCCAATCATAAGTTGAGGTGGTTTGAAGAAAGTAACACCTCTTTCCAAGCACATCTCAAAGCTTTCACCATTAGGAGGTCCTTTCCCATACAGTGGCGGAACTCGGGGGTGGCCCCAGCTCCGGTGGTGCTTTCCTGTTGAACAGTAACCGCCCCTCCTCAAATTTTCCTCTGGTTCCGCCACTGTCCCCATATAACTCGGCAGTTGTCTTCTTATTAAAACCCTGAAGCTCACCATACATTCTTTCATTCAACTGCCATGCTTTGACAACAGGAATGGTTTGCTTCTTGGTGCACTCACTATAAATCTGACTCCATATTCTAGACTCTTCATTCTGATTATGAAGAATGAATGGGACCTTCATACGATGGTGCTCAGTGAGGTCAAGCATAGCAGTCATTTGCGAACGAACTAAAGCAGAAGTGTAGACAATGTCTAGAGGCATATTTTTTATTCTCTTACCAGCTCCAATTGCTTCTTCTACTCCTTTTTCCGTCAACGGCACATCGACGCAACCAGTGAACAGGTTTTTCTCGTTCCACATAGACTCTCCGTACGTGTCGGATCAATATCAAAATGGATTCATCTTTTTTCGTTGAAGAGGAGGTAGAATTTGGACCGTGAAGAGAAGAACAAGCAGTTGGAAACTTATTGAACTTGAGTCTTTTGCACAGTGGTTTACCATATCGAGAATCCATCCTAATAATATGGGGTGGTTTGTGTAAAGTGAAGCCTCTTCTGCCCCCGTCTCCATCCCCTCCATGGACAGAGGAGACGCTAACAGCATGGTTAAAACCAACAACAGTCATGTTTAACAAGTATCGTGGCGTGGAGAGACTTCGGAGCCCATACTTCACTCTCTTTATGATTACTCTTTTCAAAACACTTATTTTTAGCTCAATTCAATTCAATTCGGTTCAAGTCACTCTAATTTAGTTCATTTTAATTCAGATTAGTTCAGGTAAACTCCAAAGAACATCGTCTTAATTGTAAAAAGTTTATTACACGCAGTAATTTGAGGATAATATTTCATTTATTTTTAAATAATTTGAAAAAATTATAATATGGACCGACATTTGACTTGTAAGAGCAAGTCCAACAGTTTCCCTATTTTTCTCTAGAATAGGGAATGAAACTCAATATTCTTAATTATTTTTTTTGACTCAACTTCAACAGATTCCCTATTTTGAAAAATCTGACATTTATTAAATTATAGTTACTTTTTCATTTAAACCTAAGAGTTCATTTTTAATCACTTAAAAATATATTATATTTAAAAATTAAGTTAGTTTTTCTTAAAACAATCAATATAACAAATTTGAAACTAAAATTTTGATGTTAATTAGAACTAGTTTCCTTTTTGTATTGCTTTTACATATTTGTCCGATTTGTCACAAAGGTAACATTCAAAAAAATTATAAACTATAAACTAGGGTTGACAAATGGACTGACGGGTCTAATATGGGTTGGGTAAAATGGGTAATTAAAAAATATGGGTATGATCCATTTTGACCAATTTTATGACGGATAAAAAATTGGGTCGGGTCAAAACAGGTCGGGTAGAAACCCGCTTAACCCGCGAGTTGAAAATCATTTAACTCATGGGTCGAAAATGGGTAAACCTGCGGGTTTCAACCCATATGGGTAAACCTGCAGTCAAGCCACAAGCCTAACCCGCCCAACTCATATTTTTCTACTACTCATTTGACTCATTACCCATTTTACCCATACCCACTCAGGTTAACAATAAACAACTTGTTTGACCCGCGGGTTATGAGTCTATTTTGCCACCCCTACGATAAACCAAAGAGATTAATTCCAATCTTTAAAACAAATCATTATTGACAAAACCCTACAAAAAATATAAATAAGCATTTCACATGAGTTTGAAATGGTAGTAGTTTTCTCTATAAATTTTTTATTGGAAGTCGAATGTGCTTTTTAGTAGAAATTGAAGAATGAGGGAAATATGAGAATTAAAATTCTAATTGCAAAAATGAATATTGTGCTATGATTTGATGCATTTGGAATTGCATTAAATTTTCATTCTCTATAAAAAAAATTCTCATTTTATAAATATAGGGAAGAAAATCTTCTCTCTCATCAAAATCCTTATTTTAGGGAATGAGATAGGAAAACTGTTGGAGTTGAAAAACCATGTAGAATCCCTATAATCAATGAAAATTCCTGTTATAGAGAAATTTTTGGACTTGATCTAAACTGAATTATGGGAAATTAATAAACATAACTAATGTTATTATCTATTCATTTTTTTGATAAAATGTTAATATCTATTAATTGGAGTCCCGGTTAAGAATTTATTCTCTTCCTCTTTCACTTTTGACATAATTGTGTTGGGTTCTTTGCGACTAGCAAACTCTTTTTTTTCTTTTTCAAAATCGAAACTTGCATGGTCCTGATAAAATAGAATCTAAACAATCAGTTAAATATAATCATTTGATAAAATAAATGATTTAAGTATAATTATTTTAAAATGTAAGATAATTTTTTAAATTTCATTTAGTCCTTTGTTTCACAAAAAAAGGCTCGTATGAGTTTTTCCTTATGTGATATATGTACGGACACATTTGACATTTTTTCACCTGGAGACCCATTTGACATTTTTTCCCCATGTAATTAAATGGTAATTTATGAACATATTATTATATTAATATGATTCTATCATAAAATCAATTGTTACTATATAAATGTGACTCGTGATCTTATATACTATTTAGCCTTAAATATGTTATAATTAATGTAGGACTCTTAATACAATCACTCGTGTGCTATTAAGGAATAGAATATTATGTGAATATTGTATTTAGAATATATTCATTTCCTTTTATGTATAAGTCTTTTGTATCTCTATGAATTACAACCTAGATCATGAATACAATCCCAACATCAGATGCTAAAATCCTAAAACCTAAAATCCTTATGTCATCGTCCGCGACCGCGCGTCCAACTCACGCGCCGCCGCCGATCTCACTGTAGCTCAATTTTTGATTCCCAGATCGATGATCTTCCGCCGCCGTTGTTGTGCTGCTGTCGTCGCCGATCTAGATTTCCCTTTTCCAGTCTGTCACGCGCCACTCGTGTCTCTTACACGCGCCACTCATGTCTCTTACACGCCACATCCGACCTTCACACTCAGCTGCCGTCGTCCTCCACATGACTCAGTTAAATTACCCTTCTGATCATGGGTCAGGTTACCTTGGATTCTCGATTCGAGAGCCTCATATCACATGGGTGGTGACAAAGGTTCTCTTATTGACATTATTGCTCCTACCAATTATATTAATGTTCTACTGCCTAATGGATCTGTGTTATCTGCTACACAATATGGTTCTTTTTATTTTGCAGATATCACTCTTATTCATGTGCTTTATATGCCTATACTACGATGCAACTTATTATCATGCTCTAGATTGATATCTGCCTTAAAATTTCTAGATTTGCTTACTGAAAAGTATTGCACACTACAGAGAATCGGTACAAGGAGTGTGATTGGTGTGGATGAACAACAAGGGGGGTTTATTGTCTTCGTCCGTTGGATATGCGTGTTCAATCTCATATCATGTAGTGAGTTTTGACAGTTTTTCAAATTTTCCATCCTCGTTTGATTTATGGCATCAATGTCTTGGTCATCCATCCTCTACGGTGTTGTCTTCTGTTCCTACTCTTGATTTTATCATAATTATTACTTCTATACCTTGCTCTGTGTGTTATAGAGCAAACCAGACTAGATATAGTTTTCCTTTGAGTTCTTCAAATGCTAGTTCGTTGTTTGAATTGATATATTGTGATGTTTGGGTGCCTTATAACTCACCTTCCTCTAGTGGTACATTTTATTTTTTGACTATTGTTGGTGATTATTCCTGAGTTGTTTGAGTTTATTTATTAGTGGCTAAATCAGATTTAGCTTCTATATTTATAGAATTTTGTGTTATGATTAAGAATCAGTTCAGCCGCCTTGTTCGTGGTATCCGTGTTGGTAATGGTACAGAGTTTCTTCCTTTGGAATCTTACTTCGCTAAATCCGACATCTTGTTTAACACTTCTATGGTTGACACACCACAACAAAATGGTTGTGTAGAGAGAGTAAGTATCGTCATTTATTAAATGTGGCTCAGGATTTGCGCTTTCAAGCTAACCTACTGATTGAATTTTAGGGAGAATGTATTCTTACTATTTTTTTATCAACTGAACACCGATGAAACAACTCAATGGTCGTACACCATTTGAGCTTCTCCATGGACGCACATCAAACTACAAGTTGTTGCACGTCTTTGGATGTTTGTACTTTGCTTCTCATATTCTCATATTTCGTGACAAGTTTGCTCCCAGTAGTCGATGATGCATATTTCTGGGTTATCCAGCTGGAAAGAAAAGTTATCGCCTTTAGGATTTGGAATCATGCACATTTTTTAACAGTCTTGATGCTGATTTTTATGAAGATAAATTTCCGTATGTTGTACCACCTGCTCCTGTTCAGACTACAAAATCCCCGACTGACGAATGATTTGATGATATTGTGCTAGTACCAACCCACGATGCCACCACCTCGTCTTCAGTCCTCGATGCTACCGCCCACCTTGCTGTTGACGCCCCTTCATCGCCGCTGCCGCCAGCAGTTGCGCCTCCTCTCCTTGTTGTCGGATAGAGCAAAAGTCGTACCTGATTCGCCAACTTGGGTTGTGCTAAACCCTCTGCCGTATACCGCAACTGAGATTTATTTAGCGTTGTCATCCGTCTTTAATTCGTTGCCGCCGTCCGAGGCTGTAACTCCACCGCTGCGGAACGCTCCTCCTTGTCAGCCTTCTGCGCCTCCTCATTTATCTGCTCATTATAGTATGCGAGATCATCTCCCTAATGCTTATCTGAATGATTATATATTCTCCATTTCTTCTGCTTAAAATCCCCTCACTGCTACGCTCACTCTATCGCTATCACTAGTCTCAGGTATTCTCTAGCCTTTAACTGATTATATTAATTGCAATAAATTTTTTGGTTCGCGTTCTATATTTTTGGGTGCAGTAACTTCTAGTGTATATCCTACCACTTATTCTGAGGCTTTGAAGCATGCTCATTGGCGTGATGCTATGGCTGATGAAATTAATGCTCTCAAGCACAAAGAGACTTGGACTATGGCTTCTCTTCCTCCAGATAAGACTGCAATTGGGTGCAAATGGGTTTATCGTACCAAATTCAAATCTGATGGCTCTATTGAAAGTCACAAATTCATCTGGTGGTTCTGGGCAATCGTGAGATTGAGGGAACTGATTAAAAATTTGCTTCTGTTGCAAAGATGAGTTTAGTTCGCCTATTTCTATCTGTTGCAGTCATTTGTGGTTGGGATCTTCATCAGATGGACATCCATAATACTTTTCTACATGGTGAAATTCATGATGAGGTTTTCATGCGCCCTTCTCCTGGTTATACTATGCCCCTCGGCCTTGTCTGGCGACTTCATAAATCTCTTTACGATTTGTGACAAGCTCCTCACAATGGGTTTGCCAAGTTGGCAAATGCGCTACGCATGTTTGGATTTGTTTAGAGTAAGGCTGATTAGTCTATTTTCTTTTACTCATATGGCTTGGTTTCATTGCATGTTCTTTTCTATGGATGATTTGGTGATTGCTGGTAGTTCTTCGTCACTAATCTCTAAATTCAAGAAATACCCGAGCTCTTATTTTCACATGAAGTATCTTGGTACACTTAACTATTTCTTGTGTATATCGATTGCTAGAAGACTGTATGAGATGTTTCTTTCAAAAAGAAAAAATGCCCTTGATATTTTATCAGATATTAATTTATTTGCTGCTAAACCGACTGATTTTTTGATGAAGCGACAACATGATCTAGTGCGCGTAGAGGGGCCACTTTATGATGATCATTAGCAGCATCAGTGCCTAGTTGATCATTTCATTTACATTACCATTACACGTCATGAGCTCAATTATTCGGTTCATACGCTTGCTCACTTCATGCAGTCTCCTTTTGTTCCTCACTGGCAAGCTGCTCTACCGGTTCTACACTACTTGAAGATTCATCCTGGTCAAGGATTATTTCTCTCTTCACGTAGTTATTTCTGATTGACTGCTTTATGTGATTCTGACTAGGCCGCTGGTCCCATTACACGACGTTCTCTTTTTAGGTATTTTTTATGATTGGTGATTCTCCGGTTTCATGGAAGACCAAGAAGCAACCTACGATTTCTGGTTCTTCTGCTGAAGCAGAGTATCGTGCAATGACAATCACATATTGTGAGTTATTATGGCTTTAAGTCTTTTCTTAGGGACTTAATTATTGTGCATTCTTCCCCGATGTGCCTTTTTTACGACGGTCAGTTTGCTCTTCATATTGCAGCCAATCCAATTTTCAATGAACGTACGAAGCACATTGAGGTTGATTGTCATTTTATTCTTGATCTTGTACAGTCTGGTACTATTATTACTCATCATATCCGCATTCCGATAAACCTGCGGATTTGTTCAACAAAGCTCTCAGACGTACTCAGTTTCAGTCACTACTTGGCAAGTTGGGCATTCTTGATCAACATGCTCCAACTTGAGGAAGACATTAAGGAATAGAATATTGTGTGAATATTACTTGTATTCATAATAGATTACTTTTCCTTTTCTGTATAAGTCTTTTGTACCTCTATATATTGTAACTCGGATTATGAATACAATCACAACACTACACCCTTATTTTTTCTACACGTGCGACGATATTATAACACAAAATCTAAATACAAGTTAACAATTCCAAAATGCAGGTAAACTTAATGAATATTTACAATATTACCCTTAATTAGTTTGAATCTTAGTTAAATTTTTATTATTTAATTTTAGTCCACATCAACCATCATTATTCAACATTAATCCACAATAAAGATTAAAATTATACAAACACCTTAAAATTTATTTACCTTAAGAATCATGTTGAAGAAAGAGTTGGATTAGGATTGTATTATGTATTAATCTCTATCATTTTTTTCACCGTTATCCACATGTCTAGAGTACGGAGTGTGATAAATAAGAGAGGTTTGAAATAATGAGGTGGTTAGAAAGGATAAATATGTGATAATAAAGTTCAAGATTATGTTTTGTAGTATGCTTTGCTGTTGTGGACATTTTTAAAGAGGTTAAAAACTTGGCTTTTGATGTGAGCATCTCCAGTGCACGAGGGGTCTTACTTGTTTATCGAGTAGAAATGGTAAAATTTGATTGGAACTTCGATTCACCTCTAGTCTGACGTAAAATTAATTTTTTTGACGACGACTCTCTTTGGGAATCTTTCTCCAATCCTACCTTCAAATGGATGACGTGAATATGCTCAAAACCGCCAAATATAAACTCTTTCACTTTTCACTATAAATATAATTTCTTATCCCCAATATTTTTTACAGTTATCTTCGATTTTGTCTTTAATTCTTTAATTTATCGCATTTTATGTGTTTTCCTTGTTTTTTTGAGATGAAATTTGTCATTGTGTAACTTATCTATAATTGAAATTGATCTATAGAGAAGAAAAATGACTAGTTTCTTGTCGTTACATATATATACACAATAATGGAATTGTATTTTAATATTATATTTGATCTCAACAAATATTAGATTCATACATTTAATTATATTTTAAATGCATATAATTATTTGACATGAGCAATGATGGAGGATAAATAATTAAATTGGTTCAATAACATAGTTTTCATAAATTCGAGTACAACACTAATCAGCACTAAATTATTTTAATTCATGTTTAAAATAAAATTTATTATATTATAGAAATAAATTTGTTATTTCAATTAAATTAACTAATTATTAAAATGAGATTGATTTAAGAAATTTTTGAAGTAAAAAAATAAAATGAACGAGTTCATTTGAATTGAAATTAATTTTTATTTTTATCAATCTATAATATATGCATTATTATTATTAAATATTATTAAATATAAAAAAATATTTAATAATTAACATATTGATTTGTCATGATTATCAAAATACATCATTCAATTATTTTATAAATTATAAATTCAAAGTTATTTTTTAGAATTTGAAAGAAAATTAATGTTAAATACACTCATACTTAAAAATTTTGGACTATAAATATATGTGCACATATATATATAATCACGTAGTTTGAAAATATTTTTAATTTTCTTTAAATTATTTTTTATTTTAAATGTAAAAATAATGAAAGTTTAAATTATTTTCAAATCATGTACAAAAGTATGATAAAAGTGAAATTGGGGGATTTTTCCAAACAAAATTACAACAAACTAGAATACCAAATTATGTACAGCCAAATAAATAATACAAAGCTATTGAAGAAATAGGTTTGAAGAAATGTTTATTATATTCAAACAATAAAACTTATTTATTTATCATAATGCAACAAACATGTATGAAGAAATGTTGCTACAATAGCAGCCGAGTAGTGTCCAGAACTTGCTTCATGGAAGGCATGTTCTTGAGTTAAAAGGTGAATAAAATTATGAGGTAGTTGATAATGTTTATTGATATTATTATGATTTTTTTAAGAATTAGAATTTTTTTAGGACTAAAATTAAATAGTTGAAAATATTTCTTAAATGCAGGTCCAAAACTCCTAAATACAGGTAATAGGGATAATATAGTAAATCAATCATTAAATTTACCTGCATTTAGTAATTCTTAACATGCATTTAGATTTTTCCTATTATATATCATCGTAGAGACGTGGACAGAAATGGGCTACATGTCAGTAGGAATATACATCTAATGGACCAACTAAACCAACTATGAACTCTACTGTCCCAACCTAAAATTTTCCTTTGCTTATTTGGGACTATTCTCTATCAATTTTTCCCACATATTTTAATAGGTACATAAACAACAATATTATTGTATTTTATATTGTTGAATTCGTCCTAACAAGTAGTTTCTAAATATCAACTTTTTATTTGTCGTTAATATACGTAGGTAAACATATTACAGTCAAATAAGTTTCTTGAACGACATGATAATGATTGCTGTGAAATTTAGCCTGGTATAGAGGGAGTACCATATTAGAATTATGATTTTATATCATAAAATTAATTGGTACTATGTAGATGTGATCCATAATCTTATATCAAATACCTTTGTCTGCCATTAGGGATGTCAATATTGACCCGTAGCTCGCGGGTCAATCGGTTTGTTTATTTTTAAACCCCAGTGGGTATGTGTAAAATAGGTGAAGGGTTAAATGGGTAATTAAAAAATATGATTCGTGCAGGTTAGGTTTTTGAGTTGAGCGCAGGTCAATTTTCGAGTTGAGCGCAGGTCGAGTTGGCCGCCGACGTTGAAAGTGGCCCACACTATATGTCAATGCAATATGATTTCAGCCATCAAAATGTAATTAAATGAGAAAGTGGATGACAATAGTCCTTGTATCAAGAAAATGGGCCCCCACAAATTATAAAAGTAGGTCGGAAGTTCAGATATCAGAATTACATCCGTTTTTTTCTTGTTGAGTAATTACTTCTAGGGAATTATATTTATATAGAACACACCTCTGATATTGTAACCACTGGCGTAATTAAAATTAGGGGTGCGCGTCGGGTCGGTTTAATCAGTTTTTGGTTTATTCGGTTCGAATTATTCAGTTTTGCCCCTGAAAACTCAAAATTAAAAATGATCCGAATAACCCCAAAAAACCAAATTATCCAAACCGAATTTGAAATTCGGTTTCGGTTTGAAATCGATTTCAAACCGAATAAACCGATTCCATGGAAAATTTTATAAAAAATTACTAAAAATATAAATTAATTTAAAATTCTATAAAAATATATAATTTAATTTCTACATCATCAATCTCAAGTGTTTAAAATAAAAATCTAACAACTACAATAAAAATTTAACCACAAAATTTTTAGAGTTTTAAAATTATATTTTAATATATATAATTATATCTTTTAACTGCAATTCGGTATTCGTGTCGGTTTTGGATTGAGTTTCAACACCCATAACCATACCAAAAATCATATTCAATAATCGGTTTACTCAATTCGATTATCCAAAAATCGTATTTTAAATTTGGTTTTGGTTATTCGAATTTCGATTATTTGATTTTCGGTTCGATTTTTTTGCCCACCTCTACTTTGAATCATTGATCGATGCATGGAAGAGGACCACCGTGTAACCTCCCAGAATGATTTCCAGATATATTTAAACCCCCCCCCCCCTCCACTCTATCTAAACAATTGTTCTTCTCTATTACACTTTCCTTTTCCTCAATGAACCACTAAATCATCATGACGGGAAGACATTCAAAATATGTTTTAAGGTTAATTCTGATTTTTTTTAGGTTTTGGATCCGAAGAAGCGATTTTTTGTGATACAATTTTTATGAACATTGTTAATTGAATGTAGCTAACTAAGTTAATAGAGCTTCTATTATCGCTAATCTACTTTGCCATAGCAGCTCATTGTTACAACTTATCTGAAAATTTTGGATTTTGTGAGAAACCCTAGACCGTCATTCTTGCTCGTGTCAGTTGTTAAAAATATGAAATGCATTTTCTTAGGTTTCTGTAGGTGGAATTCATTCCATTAGAGGAAGCAATTACAAATAAAAAGCCAGCAATGGAATACGAGATAGATAAAACCAAGTTGTCATTGGGCACAACAATATTACGAGAAAAAAGAATGGAATGCAAGGTGAAATTTGTTTCAGACAGTTGTCAAACGCCCATCTATTTGCAACCTGGTAATGTTAACTAACTTTAAGAATTGTTTGTTGTCTATGTTAGGTATGCTTGAAATTCTAGTGTACAAGGTGATGGCAGCATCAGTTGGTCGCTCCCATCATGCTTCCAAATTTAGGGACAAGTGATAAAAACAGTGAACAATAAGTTGGGGGATAACTATCTCGTAATGGCCCTTACAATATCTTCTATACCATTTTGCTTTTGTTCATTTGAAATGGTCATGTTATGTGGTTTCAATGCTAAGAGTTTCATTATGAGTTCTTATCCATTAGTGGTTCCTATAGATGTTGTTCTTCATTTTGTTTGGTTGTATTGTTCAAAGTGTTATGTAAATTCTTTTACTTTCGAGACAGACATGTGCTTATAGCCACATTGCTATGGAGAACTTCTAATTCGTAAATTTAGAAAATGACTACACTTTCTAATTGAAGAACCGAAATCATAACTAACATCAGATCGACAACAAAATGTTGAAAAACAAAACTGAAATAAGTTCAGATATCGCAATTGCTACTTCTAGAACCACACCAAAAAAATTGATTACCCTACCGAGCTCAGTATCCGACTTACTGAATTAATTTCAAAAAGCATGGAATTTTGAGAGTTGGACAATTGGACGGCGTAAAAAATGGGAACCACTGCAGTAACATCATAGTAGTATTCACTTTAACATGGCGATTATACACCGGTATGCATTATGCGAAGAACAACAGTGGTGCTGGGAATGGAGTGTCAAAATCATCGTCCTTAGGCCACTTTAACTGTCATTGACACCCCTGTTCTCCACTGGTGGTTGAAACGCACATTTACTCATTTTTAACCCGCCGGTTAAGTGATTTTCAACCTACAAGATAAAGGGATTTCAACCGACCAATTCTAACCTGTTGTGCGGAATACCGAGAAAGAACAAGCGAAGAAAATAAAAGAAAAAGACAAAACACCAGAATTTACGTGGTTCACCAATTTGGCTACATCCACGGCCGACCAA
>JAULKM010000012.1:11149851-11159854 GCA_032355605.1 Rubia tinctorum | reverse complement strand
ACCAAGTTGTGTGTCTCGTGTTTATTTACTTTACATACTTGGTTAGGTTAAGACTACGTTGGAACACAGGTTAACTACAATACGCCTAAAACGATAAAACCAGTTTTTCAAGGCTGAAAATGGAACCAGATTGCAATTTTGAAAAAATGAGAATGAAAAAATGGTTCTAGAAACTGGGTTATAACACAATTCCAGGTTATAATTCGGGTATGAAATAACCGTCACTTTTTTTCATTTATTATTTTGGAAAGAAAATCCCCAAAATCAAGGAATTTCAATCCTTTAGAAATTCAATATGATCGAATCATCAAATTGAAGGTTCATAATCCAAATTTAATATCGTTAATCGCCGATCGAACACAGAAAATATTCGGATCGAAGCAGCGAGCTCTAAATTTTGCGAGTCTACAATTGTTTTGCGAATATGGATGGAGTTTTTTAATTTTGGCATAGTGCTCTGAATTTTGTGACGGAATGATGAAACGAACGCAGTTTGAAAGTTTCTACGATCTGCGATGGTGAAATCAACGAGGTAATAAGAAATTTATGGTTTCAAATCTCAATTTTCATTAATAAAAGTCAATTTTTTTTAGAAATCTCACAAACGAATTTCATGTAGGTGTTTTTGTTATAACTGGTGGAAAATGAAGCAATGAAATCATTTTTTTCATTTGGAGAAAGTAATGAAATCAAGCAATGAAGCAATGAAATCATTTTTTATAGAGGAGAAAGTAGAAAAAATGTTGAAAGTGAAAATTTAGCAAATATACATCAAGGTTTGATTTGATTACGAACATATAGTTAAACGCACGACGTAATCGCATGAACACATGAAATAATGTGTTCATATTTTGCTAGATGATTCATCAAGGTCAGGAATTTAATTAGATGTATTTTGTTTAGAAGATTTTGGTGTTTCTCAATTTGCTGGAACGTATGAAGTATTATGTTAAAATCACAATGTAACTGCATGAACACATGAAATAACGTGTTCATATTTTTCCAGATGATTCGTTAAGGTTTAAAATATAATTAGAGGCATTATGTTAAGAAGATTTTGGTATTTTTAAATTTGATGGAACGTATGACGTATTATGTTAAACTCACGATGTAACTGCATGAGCACATGAAGTAACATGTTCATATTGTTCCAGTAGATTCGTCAAGTTCTGGAATTTGATTAGATGCATCTTTTAAAGAAGATTTTGGTGTTCCTAAATTTTCTGGAACGTATGATGTACAATGTGAACACATAAAATATTGTGTTCATATTTTGCTAGACGATTTGTCAAGGTCTGAAATTTGATTAGATGCATTTTGTTAAGAATATTTTGGTGTTTTTAAAAATTTTATAACGTGTGAAGTAGTATGTTTGGTGTATACCTAGCCCATAAGTTGGAGGATGTTGGCCGTTAGGCCCAACCCAAGCCTCAAACACGATTAAATATAGAAGAAATGCATAATAATTTGGCCCAATGACAAGGTCAACTACGAACCGATAAAAGCAGAGTCACGACTAAGAAGATTAAGCCATGAACAGAGAAATGAGGAGCCACGATCAACACTTAGCTAAAACAGAGATTGTAGTGATCACGATTGAACCACAATGTGACTCACGATCTCAGACCCTAGTAAAGCGGAGCCAAGATGATTATCGCCTATAAATACAAGGAAAGCAACATTGGCTAAGGTAAGTGAGACTTCATTGAGAAATTCTAGTTCTCTAAGGAAAAGAATGAATTGATCGTCTGAATGTCTTCCTCGGAATCACTTCTGGGAACTGTTTTGCAGGAGAAGGTATTTCAAGGTGAACAACGAGTGTTTTACTTGGTTGGATTGCCATATCATTTGACGCCGTCTGTGGGGACCAAAAAAATTTCATTATGAAAGTCCTTCAAGTAAACAATGGAGTTCACCAGAAGCAAAAAAGGACATAATCATCAAATAGAAGAATAAACAGCTGGACGCAACAAAAGCATGCATCTTAGATAAGATCAAGCGTTTGTCCCTAGAAGAGAAAGGGAACACAATAAGGAAGATACAGAGGATGAGTAGGGAGCAAAATCTCCTAACACGAACCAAGAAAAAGTGAGGCAAGTGTTCACACCATTCTTGGAAGCAAACAGTGAGAGTCTGTACGATCAGTTTTTAGCCACTTTGAAGCCAAAATCAGGGAAGAAAAGCAAAAAAAAAAAAGTCCAGTGCACGAGAGCCTCAAGTACGAGGATGAGTTAAGGGAGATTATGGCAGACGATGATGCAAATAAATCACCATTGGCACCGCATCTTCGTCATTTCAAGATGCCAAGGGACTTCAAGTTAGCTTTGCATGTTAAAATCTACGATGGAACCACAAACCAGAAAGGAATTCTTGCATTCCTATTTCAATAGCATGAGATTTCGTGATGCGAATATAGAGTTAGTGTTGAAAGCTTTCCCCATTTTCCTATCAGGGACAACGATCACATGGTACGAAAACTTACCGAGTGGAAGCATTAAGTCTTGGGCACAGATGTCAAATTTATTTTTGGGGTGTGTCTACCAGAAGCAAAAGTTCATAAAAACAATAGCGAACCTGAACAATATAGCCCAACAGAGTAATGAAAGTCTAGTGAAATATCTTAATAGGTTCATTTATGAAAGTTTGCCGGTGCGAGACCTGTTATTCCATTCCTCGTTGGGAGCATCTACGGGGGACATGCGATCAGGAGAATTTTATAAAGAACTTACAAAAAATAAACCCGAAAACCCAAGAGACTTACAGAAGATTATAGAACAATATGTGCAAACTAAAGAGGCGAATAACCACAATCTAGAGCGGGAGCGAGGTTAGAAAAGAATCATGGAGGATGTGCAAAGAAGTTTCATAAAGGGAAGGTAAATACACCTTTCAAGGGAAGACAATTAGGAATGCAGGTGGCATCGTTCAAAGAGACACCTCGAACAAAATTGCAAAGATAAATATGACAAGAAAAAAAAGAGTTATTCCGTGAATCTGCGCCAATGATAGCACCTCCAGAAAAGAGGTCAAGAGAAATTATTGTGCCTTTCACAAGGACCATAGCCATGACATTGCGTATTGCAGATATTTGAGAAGGTAAATAGATGATAATTTGAGGAGTGATTGGTTAAGCTAGTACAGGAGAAATGATGGAGGAAATCGAAACAATAAAGCCAATAAAGCAGGGAGCTACAGCTAAAACCAAGCCCCACTCAACACACAGTGCAAGAGCCAGAAGATAACAGCAGTGGTGGATTATGAAGAGAAAATTGTGAGTGAGGCTCCAGAAAAAGTAATCACATCAATACATGGATCAATGGAGTCGCTATCAAATAATGCCTAGAAAACCAAAGCTAGGTTTATACCATGACAAGAGTCTGCTGGCAAAAAACTTCGCTTAGACGAAGCAATCACATTTAGCGAAGAGGATGCAGTTCCCAATGTTTCACCTCAGAATAACTTAATGGTCATCATCGCTAAGATAAGAAATGCAACGGTGCATAGGGTGTTTGTGGATAATGGCAGCGCAGTTGAAATTTTATTTTTGGATTGCTTCGATAAGTTGGGGTTCAAACAAACTGACTTAAAGAAGTTCACATCCTCTCTCGTAGGATTCAAGGGATGAGCGGAGACACCTTGTGTAACATACAACTGCCTGTTATAATAGGTGAAAATGATAGAATCTATACTATTATGTGTGATTTTATAGTTATGGATGCACCAAGTCCATTCAATGCTATCATCGGAAGGCCTTAGATGAATACAAAAATGGCAATATGGTTCCCGTACCACCTGGTGATGAAGTTCCCAACTCCAAGAGGAGTAGCAATGATAATAGGAAACTAGCAAACAGCTAGGTAATGTATGGTTATTACAATGAAAGTTGAAAAGAATATGGGTCAAACAAAAATGGTTAATGCTATCTCAAATACCAACTTTCTCAAGCAATCAGATCCATTAGTAGATTTGGGAGAAGAAAATGAAGTGGTAATTTTGGATGAGGAAGACACCTTAAAGTGTGTCAAAATTGGAAAAACATCTTCCAAGCCTTGAGAAAGAGAAAATTATACAAATCCTGCGAAGTCACAAATATACATTTGCATGAAACATGCATAATAAGAGAGGAGTGGATCCAACAATTGCTACCTATTCCCTAAATATCAGTGACTCGGTCAAACCAGTCAAGCAAAAGCAGCGAAGTTTCGCCAGTGATAGACCAAAGGCCATTGAAGAGGAAGTCACAGTGTTGCTCCAGACTGGAATTTTGAAGGAAGTAATTTATCCCAAATGGTTATAAAATCCATTGATGGTGAAGAAGACAGATGTGGAATAGGGGATATACATAGGCTTTACTGATCTAAATATGGCATACCCCAAGGACTGTTATCTTTTACCTAAAATTAATCAGTTAGTCGAAGCGATTTCAGGATACGCGATTCTAGCCTTCTGGGATGCATACAAGGGATATCACCAGATATTGATGAACCCATAAGATACAGAGAAAATAGCCTTCATAACAAGTCTTGGGATATTTTTTTTATGTAAAGTTGTCACTTGGCCTAGAGAATGCAAGAGCAACATATCAAAGAATAGTCGACAATGCATTCCATAATCAGGTAGGGAGAAATGTGGAAGCATATGTTGATGATATGGTAATTAAAAGCAAGAAGGTGTGCAACTTTGCGCAAGATTTGAAGGAAACACTGGATACATTAAGTGCAATTGTCATGAAGCATAATCCCAAGAAATGCATAATTGGAGTAGGCGTGGGAATTGTTTTAGTATACAAGGTGTCCACTAAGGGGATCGAGGATAACCCGGAGAAAATACAAGCCATAATTGACCTTCCTCAACCACTAAGGGGATCATTAGCATCGCTTAGTAGGGTTTTTTTAAAGCAGCTGCGAAAAACTTTCCACTCTTCAAAATCTTGAATAAGGCTAAAAGGTTTAGTTGGGCTAAGAAAGTCAGGAGGCATATGAATCCTTAAAGGAGCAGCTTAAGGCTTTACTGACACTAAAATCACCAATCCCTGGAGAAACCCCATATATGTACTTGGCAGTTTTAGCAAATGCATTAAGCTCAGTTTGGGTGTATAAACAAGGCCAAAAACAAGTTCCAGTGAACTACATTTGTAGAATACTTCAAGCTGTAGAGAGGGCGTACTTACCAGTTGAAAAGTTAACTTTAGCTTTGGTATATTAAGCAAGGAGACTGCGAACCTATTTTCATGGTTATGAGATCATAGTCTATGCTGGTTTTCCAGTTAAGAATGTCCTGAGTAAGCCTGAATCATCCAGAAGAATAACCTAGTGGGCTCTTAAATTTGGACAATATGAGATCCAATTTCAACCTCGAACTGCAATCATAGCATAAGCCTTAGCATATTTCATTGCAGAGATGACAAGTGGAGATGCACAAGAGGTGGAGGCGCAACAAAATCTTGGGATTGATAAGGGAAAATCCAAGTGGGTTGATATTGCATGGAAACTATTCGTTGATGGAGTAATGAGAAAAGAATGTTGCGGCGCAAGATTGCTTTTAGTCGATCCAGAATGAGGAGAGCACAAATATTTACTTCGATTCGACTTTCTGCTCACCAACAATGAAGCTGAATGTGAGGCTTTAATATGTGGCTTAGACCTTACAATCAAAATGAAGGTCAAGAGCATCAAATTCTTCAGTGATTCAAAGATAGTCGTTTAACAAGTGAGAGAAGACTACGAAGTGCGAGAAGAGCAGCTGATAAAGTATTTAGAAAGGGTTTGTCAGATATTTTCCTAGCTTGAATACTTCCATATTTAAGAAGCGTTGAGCAAGCTAGCCACAGCCGGATTTGATTCGGTGTTTAGCCACATGGTTGTTAAATTTGAAGTAATACCAGTCAGAAGTACAATAATAACAACTGTGTTAAGAAGGAAGTTCCCAGAAGATAAGATACAAGCCATAAAGCTGGAATTGCGATCTCACAACTACGCCTTCGAAGAGGGAACCTTATACAAAAAAGGTTTCTTGACTCCATGGATAAAGTGTATAGATCCATCGCAAGCTAAGAAAGTCCTAAGGGAAGTGCATGAAGGATTGTGTAGAACACATCAAGGCTCAAGAACGATTGCAAAGAAGATAATTTGAGCAGTATACTATTAGCCGACTATGTTTAACGATGCTTACAACTTTGTGATCAGATGTAAAAGTTTCCAAACCAATGCTCCTATATCGTATACGGAAATTCACTTTTGTATCTCACCCTCAAGCAAATGGACAGGTGGAAGTAACCAATTGGACTATAGTTCAGGGTATACAAAAAATATTAGAAGGGAAGCAAACTGGTTGGGTGTAAGAAATACCCAATACCATGTGGTCCTATAGAACAACCGTTCAACAGCCAACGGGAGAGATGTCATACAGTCTAGTCTATGGTTATGAGGAAGTCATACCGGTAGAAATTGGGAACTCAATTCTTCAAGTACAAGAATACAAAGAGGATGATAATACTAAAATGATGAGGTTGGACCTAGATGAACTCGAAGAGAAAAGACAAAAGGCAACAATCACAGAGGCAAAGTACAAGCAGAAGATGGCCAGAGCATACAACCAGAAAGTCAAAGAGACGCAATTCCAGATTTGTGATCTTGTATTATAGAAGAACAAAGAAATCTTGGCAGAGGAAAAAGGAAATTTAAGCTCAAAATTGGAAGGCCCGTACAAGATTGTGAGAATGCACCGATCGAACTGCTATGAGTTAGAGAGATTGGATGGCAGCAGCGTCCCCAATACTTGGCATGTGATAAAGTTCTATTTTTAGATACTCCGTGTTTATCAGCACTTGTCAGGAAAACGATGAGCGTTGCCAAAATGACAGATATAAGAGGTGCCATAGCTGGCAACCAGTAAAGCTTCTTGTTTCTTCTACCCTGATAAGAGAGCAAGCGTCAGAAATTTGGGAAGACTGTTGGACGGCGAGTAGTAAGCCACTTGTCGGGATATTTCACTTGCCAGAAATCTAGTAATCAGTATGAAGCTCAAAAAGGAAGAGCCAAGAGCATATCCAGATTGTATAGGAGCCGTGAAATGATCATTGGCGATGTTCGCGTGCTTGTTTGTTTTCAAGGCAAAATTATTGCAGCTATACATGATAAATATCAAAAAAATGTCTTTGAGGGAAACATACTTTTCATGTCCTTTACTTACAATTTCTAAATAATAAGCTAGCTAAGGCACATCGCAAACAGTTGGGTTTGACCAATCGCGAAGCAATGACTTACAACTTCTCGACTTTGCAAGCTCTAGATCTTATAATGTCGCAATCTTACTTTTGAAAGCTATAAATCTTTCACGAAGGCATATGTGCTTATAAAAATAGCAACGCGAGCAATCAATAAACCTTACAGTCCGCACAATACAAGTTTGCGAGTTCCCAAGCTGTAGATCTTAGAACTTTGTAAACTCAACTAAGCAAGCCATAGATCTTCTAAAAAGGCAGATATACCCATAAACACATCCTAAGAAAGCAACAGATCTTGCAAGTTCTCACAATACAAACCCTTAATTTTGCAAGCTATAGATCTTGTAAAATAGGTTAAAGTACCAGCAATGTTGGAAGTAAAAAACACTTCGTTGTTGTAGATAGCAAAAAAAACTAAATTACGAAATATAAATCACCATAAGTTACTACTTCAAATATTCCTAAAAACAAACTATAAAATTGAATAGGAGAATAAAAATAATTCTATCGGTGCCTTGATGTGCAAGATGATCTAGAGGATGAATAACCGTCAAGGCAATGAGGTTCCCAGCTTCGCGAAGAGACTGCTCAGCCTCGCGACTGGATCGCTCTGCCTCGCGCTCGTCTTCTAAAATATTTTCATAATGCCATTTCATATATAAGTAAGCGGGATGTCACGTTGCACCTCTTCGTTCCATATAATCAAGATGTTTGGCATAGTACGCCTGAAAATCAGTTATGGGGCCGAATTTCTCACGATCAAGTTGCACGTTAATAACATCAACAAATCCCTGATAATTCTTGTTCGTAGCCATCAAGTTCTTCACTTTGCCTTCTAATTGGCTAATATGAGACCTAAAATCTTTAGAAAAATAAATCCTCTGCCCACCAATACTCATCGTCAGGTCCCCACGACCAGTAGAACCATGAGATGATGATGGAAGGGCCTGAAACTTATCCTTGTAATCAACACAAGCTTGCTCAAGTTGATGCACACATAAGTCAAGATTATTACGCTTAGCACAAAACTCTGCATTCTCACTATGAAGCTGAGTGTTTATGGCCAATTGTTCTTCAAATCTACTTTGCCACCTGGCTGAAGAAGAAGGAAATGATCACACTCACTTTTCTTTTTCTTCAATAGCTCCAATAGATTGTCAATGCAAGAACACTACTTATCAATGATCAGGGTCTTTTGATGAGCTTTTGTAGCTATGCTCGATGCAAAATTCTTAGCTTTCTCTTGCTGACAAAGCATTCTAACCATGCTCAACCATTGGCACTGAATAAAGTTGTGTTGTTGTTCAGAACAAAACCCTTTCAGTTCATGGACAGACTCCTGAGTATCCTTTAAAGTCTTTGTGCATCCAACTTCAAGATCATGGATACCAAGTGACATATACTTCAGGAAAATTCCCAAACATACTGCCCATTAATAAACACGGGGAGGAAGATGGATCGAACGCATAAACATGCCAACAGATTCAAGATCAACTAAGCTACGAACTATATCCTTGTCTAAAGATTCAATATTATATCCCTCGGGTAAAAACTTACTGCAAGGTCATGTTGCAGAAGGAGTTAGAGATGACAATGGGGAAGGAAGTTTCCACCCAAGGCATAATGGGATGGATTCTAGATTGGAAAACTGATCAACAGATATAAGCTCCAAATATTACTTGGATAAGGACTGACTAGCTTCACCCATCTCAATAGGATAAAATGAGGGAGATGAAATATACCCAGAACAATCTTAAAAATGAACAGTACATCCCAAACAGTCGAGATGTTTCAAAAACTTATGATCAACCAAAATATCAAAACCTTGCATACAAATAAATACGATGAGAACTAAAAAATTATAGGCACGATTCAAAGTTGAAACCCATAAAAATACATACAGTACAAACATACATCAAAATACAGTTATCAATTACAAATAAAAACCCATAGTACTAAGATCCACTAACATTAGAAGGGGAAACATGTGAAGTCTTAACAAGGGCAGTGCAATCATTTTTGTTCACATCCTGGGCGGAGACCTCAATGCTTGCATTGGCTGCGATATTCGCTTTGGCATCAAAAGTAACGAGGAGGCTCATAAGGTTGAGAACCGAAGGAAAGATCCTCAAAATAATAAAACTCGCACTTTTTTAAAAAAATTTAGACACAAAAGGCAAACAAGGCAGATTGGTGAGGTGGGACAGCAATGCATAGGGGTGACCACCATCAGGAATACTGTGGATGAACCCTTTATTAAGAATAGCCTTCTGTTGCCCCAACAATTTCTCAAACAAAGCCAGTTTAGGCAAATTATGCACCTTTAGAGTAGGGTTCAGTCTTCGCAGCTCAGCTAGAGCCTCGTACCCAACATTGCGAGCGAAAGTAGACATTTCTTCAAATAAAGCATAAAAAGACTTCGTCTTTACCAGCCAATCAATAAGGACCTGAGGGTACCCAGGTGAAGCGGGACCATTAGTTCGTATCTCCTCCAACTTGAAAAGCAACCTTTTAGCTTCCTTCTCAGCAGCCAAAGCACACTCCTTAGCGAACTGAACACGCTTTTCAGCAGCTTCAAGAGAGACATTCAAAGAGGTGCACTTCACTTCAATCTCTTGCCATTTTTCTGAGATCGAACAATCTCCTTTAGCACACTCTGAAAATCATTGGCTAACGAGATGTAGACTCTCACCTACCTTATTTTCAAAAGTATGCAAAAAAACATGGCAATTAGATATCGTAATAAAGAAACACAAAATTAAGCCACATATAAATCCT
>JAULKM010000012.1:11126182-11142466 GCA_032355605.1 Rubia tinctorum | reverse complement strand
AATGATAATGATTAATGTGAGCTGCACTGGCCACTGGAGTTGCATTGGAGCCGAGAGGCTTGGCCAATATTAGGGTTCCATTTTGGGCTGGGCCGATTTGGTCTAGCCCAAATGTCATTATTTTTTTTGCCCTCAACTTAGTAAAATGACGTCGTTTTACGAAAGGCAAAACGATGTCGTTTTGATTAGTTAGGCAAAAAATCGAAAATAACACTTCGTCTTCTCCGACATGGCCATACATTCCGGTGACTAAAGATTTCTCAAGGGGGGCGGGAGGCCATGGATTCCGGTGCGCTAGGACCTAAATTCCGGGCCACCGGAACCTAGGGGAGGCGCCAACACCCCCTCGTTCCCTGGTTCGGCCACTGCGTGTGGTTCTTTCACTGCCATATTGAGTCCCATTTTTCCATGGGTATGGGGGTTGTGTTTGAATCAGAGATTGAAAAGGTTGGAAGATTGCCTTCTTCTATAAAGGGATGCGGCTCTGCTAAAGGATCTTTCAAGCTATAGATAGTCCAGATTCATTAACCAACCACAAATTTAGTAGGTGTAGCATAATGTATTTTTGTTTCTGTACATTTAAGCACACTAGTTCATTCTTTGCCTGCTTGCTTAACCTCTAGCTAGTCATTTGTAATATTTGTTGAAGCTTAAAATGATATACACATTCATTACAACAAAATTTTAGTAACCCGATCACGAAAATAAATAAAATAAAATTGTACTACTAACTCATTTAATAAATTGCGCGTGCAACTCGGATTTTTTTAGTTTCAGTTATGATTTTTGTGAAGGGGATCATCTTATCGTTAAAGGATTCACATCTAAAATAAGGAGCACATCTTATTAAATGAGTCAACATTGTAGGGTAGTTGTACCTCTTTTTATGAAGAATTCATTTTTTGTGACACTGTCTCATGGTGAGATCAGAGATTAAAGGAAATATTTGAAAATGACAAATGATTTCAAGGTCAAATTTTATAAATACTTTCCTCTTGGTGTCCAATTCGCAATGCAAAAAAAAATGAGGGATCAAACTGCAATTAAAACAAACCCAACCCCATCCCACCCCACCATACCCTACCCTTCTATTTTGATGCGCAATAGAGAAAACACGCCTTGCACAAAAACTTTTCTTCATATACGATTCAACATCAAAATCTCACACGAAATTAATCATGCAATCTCTAACCTCCAAGCACTGTTCATTATAATGATCAACCGCGGCAATTTTGAACAACAACATCGATCAACATCTATAAAGAATCAATTATGCAAGTAATCTACAACCTCATATTTGCACTAAATGAACATTATTCATCCATAATCTGCTGATTCGAATCAATTTTCATAAATTGTAAATTCAAAAATGCAGGATCATGACTGAAGAAAATAATCATCATATCGACATTCAAATAGCTATTGTACAAACGACGCAACATCATAATTATACACAACAAATTGAAACATATCTCAATAACAAACATATCATAATTTTTACAGAAGGTCAGTTTCTGATACCCGAACTTTCTGATGTTTAACTGAATCTTTCACCTTTCTAATTGAAAACTAAACTTAGCAATAATTGCTGATTTGAATCGATGTTTCACTTAAAAAATTGTTAAAATTGATCAAAAATAGCTAAATAACTGTCCAAGAAAATAAACGCCTGAGATTTCCAATACTAGAATTTATGTTACAACCACTTGTTTTGATGTTTTAAATAATGCATTTGATCCTCTTATACATAATGCAAAAAAAAAATTGTATGCAATAGATCCCCAACACAAATAACATCTAAGTAAAACTTAGAAACATCACATATAGCATTATAAACATCAACCCCTGAAATTAAAATATCAAACAAACACAAATAACATCACTGGTAACTTATATAAAAAAAATCACAACCAGTATTATAAACATCAACATTTGAAATTAAAACATCTCACCAACCCAAATAGCATCACTAGTAACTTAAACATAAAACATCATAAATAGTATTAGTGGTATATATACAGCCCAAACAATAGGCCCAACACACAGAAGGCACATTGAAGTGCCCGTAAAAGCGAATTGCCAACACTAATTTTGAATTACACTCTGGATTAACCAAGACGGTGTCCACGCCCAGCCACAACTGTGCGAATACATTTTCACTCAGTCCATGTAAATATCAATTGAGATGTACAAAACATTAACTGAGGTGAACAAAACATAAAGAATAACATATAGAAAAATTAAACTACTATCATATCTCCAAAAAAACTGAAATTAGACATCAGCAAACTACATCTAAATATCAAAGAAAAAAAACATATTATAAACAAAAATGATAACACATATATAAACATCAACTGAAACTAGACCTCAAAAAACTAAATGTGAACATCAACTGAAACTGAAGTCTCAGCATACTACATAAAAAATCAACTGAAATAACATAAGCGTCAGAGTAATTGATACGATTTTAAAACATCAAGGAAAATGTGCAGAACATCATTGACTGCAATAAACATCATTCACAATAATAAAATTTTAGAAAAACTGGAACAAAATACAGCAGACTAGATCTGAATATCTTTATATGCTCAACGAGGCATTACATCAATTGAAATGTACAATACATCATCAATTATGGTGTATACCTACCCCGCAGACTAAAAGTTGTCGGCCTTTAGGGCCAGCACAAAACTTGGCCACAAACTGGCCAATGCGGAGCCACATCCAGAAATAGGGAAGACACTCATAAATGATCCTGGGATTCTAGCAGCCATGATACAACCCACGATTTGGAACCCTAGCAAAGCGAAGCCACGGTCACGATCTACTATAAATATAGGAGGAACAACACTGGCTCAGGTAAGCACAACTATCTGAGAAATACTAATTCTCTAGAGGAAAGAACTAACTTGGTTGTCGGAGTACTTTCCCCGGAATCACTTCTGGGGTCTTTCTTGCAGGACCACGCTTACCTTACGGTGATCGCCAGTCACTTTGTTTAACATGGAATACCATATCATTTGACGCCGACTGTGGGGACGAATAATTTTTTTCTAAGTCATTTGTGTTAGGGTTACCATGGTTTTCACCAGAAGTGAGAGGAGCCAGAATTATCACACACCAGAACAAACAGCTATGTGTAACCAGAATACGCACCCAACCGAGAACAGTAGCGCAATAAAGAAGACATGGATGAAGATGAAAAGGAAGCCGAATCTCCCAATGCAAATCAAGAAAAGGAGAGGAAATCTTTCGAAGCATTCTTGGAAGCAAATAGGGAGCACCTGTATAACCAGTTTCTATCCACTATTAAGCCAAAATCCCCAAAGAAAAATAAAAAGTGAGTTAGAGGCACGAAAGCCTAAATTACGAAGAGAAGTTAAGGATATAGTGGTAGAAAATGATACGGACCGGTCACCACTATCACCGCATCTTCTTGATTTCAAAATGCCAAAAGATATGAATTTTTCATTGCATGGAAAATCTATGATGGGACAACGGACCCAGAAGGAATTCTTACATTCCTATTGCAACAGTATGCGATTCTGTGATTTAGAATTTAAACTAGTCTGCAAATCTTTTCCTATTTTCTTGTCTGGGACACCGATTACATGGTATGACGACTAACCAAGTGGTAGTATTAGGTCTTGGGCACAATTATTAGACTTGTGTTTAGGACGCTTCTATTAGAAGGAGAAATTTAACAAGACGATAACAGTCTTAAACAATATAGCCTAGCAAAGCGATGAAAGTCTGGCAGATTACCACAATGAGTTCGTTACTAAAAGTTTGAAAGTGCGAGATCTAACGTACCAATCGTCACTAGGCGCATTCATGGGAGGTATACGATCATGTAAATTTTATAAAGAACTCACTAAGAACATACCTGACAGCCCAAGAGAATTACAGAAAATGATTGAAAGGCATGTGTAGACTGAAGAAGCAAACAACCGCAAAATAGAGCACGAGCGAGGCAAAAAAAGGATAATGGAAGATATACAGAGGGGCTTTGTGAAAAAAGGGAAAAGGGAATATCCCTTTTAAAGGAAAAGATTTGGGGGGGGGTGCAGATGACATCATTTCTAGAAACACCATTGACAAAGTCACGAAAGGAAATTTGGTAGGTGAACATAGAGTTTTTTGCGAACATGCCAATGATAACATCACCAGACAAATGGTATAGGGAACTATTGCGCTTTTTACAAGGACCATGGACACGACATTGAATACTGCATATACTTGAAAAGGAAAATAGATGAGAATATTCAAAATGGTCAGTTGAGCCAATAAAAAAGGAGGATGGAGGACACCGTTACAAAGAAGCCAACAAAGCGGGGAATCCCCTGGAAAAGAACCAAGACACAGTGAATACGCAAAACAAGAATCAGAAAATAACAGCAGCGGTAAGTTATGAAGATGATTTGGTGAACAACGGTGTAGAGAAAGTAATTCTCTAGATCCATGGATCAATAAGAAGCTCTTTCTAACATAGCCTGGAAAGCTAAAGCTAGATACTCCCCACCATAAGAATCGACTGATAAAAGACTTCGTAGTGATGCAACAATAACGTTTAGTGAAAAAGATGATGTTCTCAACGCTTCGCCTCATAATGACTCGATGGTCATTATTGCTAAGATTGGAAATGTCATAGTCCACAAGGTGTTCATTAACGATAGAAGTGCAATCAGAATTCTAATCGTTGATTTCTTTGACAAACTTGGATTCAAGCGAACTAATCTGAAGAAGTCTACATCCTCTCTCGTAGGCTTCGTCAAAAGAGAGGAGACACCATTGGGTAACATACACATGCCAATTACCATATGTGAGAATGACAAAAATTGCACCATCATGTGCAATTTTGTTGTCATGGAAGCACAAGGCTCATTCAAAGCCATTATTGGTAGGCCCTGGATTTACGCGACAAAAGATATATGATCCCCATATCACTTAGTGATGAAATTTCCAACTTCGACCATAATCGCAATGATACGAGGAAATCAGCAAACAACTAGACAGTGCATGGTTGTCACAATGAGAGCAGGAAGAAATGCTGAACAAACAAAAATTGCCATCACCATTTTGGAAAATGGCTTACCCAAGCAAATGGAACCTCAAATTGATCTCGGAGAGGAGGCTAAAATTTTCATTCTGGACGATGTGGACTCTTCCAAATGTGTCAAGATACTAAAATATCTTCCAAGCAAAGTGAAGAGAAAAGTGATGGAAATTTCGCAAAGCTATAAAGATACATTTGCATGGACTGTGCAGAACATGGGAGGAGTCAATCCAGACATAGCTACCCACTCTCTAAATATCAACCATTTGATCCGACTAGTTAAACAAAAGCAACAAAGCTTCGCTAGCGATAGACAGAAAGAGATCAAAGAGGAAGTTAGATCATTGCTTCATGCAGGTATTCTAAAGGAAGTAACCTATTCGAAATGGTTGGCAAACCTAGTGATGGTAAGAAAGGAAAATGCAGGGTGGAGAATGTGCATAGACTTCACTGACTCAAACAAAGCTTTCCCAAAAGACTGCAAATTGTTACCTAAAATTGACCAGTTGGTGGAAGCAATATTAGGATACAAAGTCTTAGCATTCTTGGATGCGTATAAAGGATACCCCCAGGTATTGATAGGATTCCTAGCATCACTTAGAAGGTTAATCTTGAAAGCTGCAGAAAAATATTTGCCATTGTTCGACGTCTTTAAAAGGGCCAAGAAATTCAACTGGAATGAGGAGAGTCGTAAAGCATGTGAATCATTAAAAGAACATCTCCAAGCATTACCAACGCTGAAGTCACCAATGCCAGGTGAAACTCTATACCTATATTTGGCAATTTCAGGGAAGACAGTGAGTTCGATCATAGTGCGTCAAGAAGGGAAAATCAAGTACCAGTATATTACATCAGTAGGATACTGCAAGGTGCAAAAAGGTTGTATGTGTCGATCAAAAGATTACCTCTATCATTAGTCTACTCAGCAAGGAGACTGTGAAGCTATTTTCAAAGCCATAATATAATTGTGTATAATGACTACCTGATCAAGAATATCTTGACCAAGCCAGAATCATTCGGAAGAATGACTAAATGGGCACTTGAATGGAGAAAATACGAGATCCAGTATCAGCCACGTACTGCAATCAAGGCGCAAGCCTTAGCATATTTAATCTCAGAAATGACGTACATAGACACACAAGGGGAAAATATACCAGAAATCTCAGAATTGACAAAGGAAAATCAAAATGGACATACATCGTATGGAAATTGTTTATTGATAGAGCATCTAGCATAGAAGGCTGCAGTGTAGTATTACTACTGGTAAATCTAGATGGTTAGAACATAGATACTAACTTCATTTTGATTTCCCACTCAAAAACAACGAAGTTGAATACAAAGCACTGATAAGTGGGT
The DNA here is from genome assembly GCA_032355605.1 of Rubia tinctorum. Classification (NCBI taxonomy): domain Eukaryota; kingdom Viridiplantae; phylum Streptophyta; class Magnoliopsida; order Gentianales; family Rubiaceae; genus Rubia; species Rubia tinctorum. The sequence goes on along the minus strand of JAULKM010000012.1, from coordinate 11,136,051 downwards.
TGGACCTTACAATCATGATGAAGGTTAAGAGTGTAAAGTGCTTTAGTGATTCATAGATAGTGGTCCAAAAAGTGCGAGGAGATTACGAGGTGCGAGAGGAATAATTGATAAAGTATTTAAGAAGAGTTCACCAACTTATGGGTTAACTTGAATACTTTGACATTCAACATGTACAAAGGAGCAAAAATACCAAGGCAGACGCTTGAGTAAGTTGGCAAAGACTGGCTTCTATACTTTGCTGGGATAGAACAATGTGAATGTAGAGGTCATACCAGACATAAGAAACAAACTAGATGATGCCATTGAGAAACTACTTCAAAACTAGAAAATTTCCAGTGGATAGAATACAAGCCAGAAAGCTGGAATTAAGATCGCACAACTATGTTTACGAAGGGGGAACCTTATACAAAAAATGTTTCCTATCTCGATGGATAAAATGTATGAGACCAACCCAAGCAAACAAAATCATGAAAGAAGTTCATGAGGTACTATGTAGGGCACATCAGGAATCCTGAACAATCGCGAAGAAGATAATTTAAGAAGGGTATTATTGGAAAACAAAGTTTAACGATGCGCTCAACTTCGTGCTAAAGTGCAAAAGTTGCCACATTAATGCATATGTGTAGCATAAGCCTCAGTCTACTCTTACAGGGATATATAGAGCCTGACCATTCGACAAATGGAGAATTGATTTGGTTGGACATTTCCATAAAGGAGCTGGTAATGCAAAGTTTTGTAATCGTAGCGATTGATTATTTCATGAAATGGGTAGAAGTGAAGCCATTGGGAAGAGCCATAATAGAAGAAGCAAGAATTTTTTTTTGGAAAAACATAGTTTGTCGGTTTGGTGTACCTGAAACTATCGTGATAGATAATGGTACACAATTCACCAGTGGAATCTTCATCGAGTGGTGCTCAAAATTAAGGATCACGCAGAAATTCATGTTTGTAGCTCATCCCCAAGCTAATGGTCAAGTGGAGGTAACTAACAGAATATTAGTCCAAGGAATTCAAAAACAATTGGAAGGAAAGTGAACTGGATGGGTAGATGAGATACCCAATACTTTATGGTCTTACAGAATGACAGTAAGATAACCCACTAGAGAAACACTGTACATCCTAATTTACGGTCATGAAGCAGTAATACCAGTCAAAATTGGTAACTCAAGCCGGAGACTGGAAGAATACAATGAAGGTGATAATCCCAAAATGATGAGATTGGGTTTGGATGAACTTGGGGAGAAAAGGCAACATGCAACGAGCACAGAGGCAAAGTACAAGGAGAATGTGGCCCGAGCATATAATGAGAAGGTCAGGAAGATACAGTTTTGAGTTGGAGATCTTATGCTGCGAAATAATAAGGCAAGCATAGCAGAGGAGAAAGGAAAACTATGCCCAAAGTGGGAAGGCCCGTACAAAGTAATGATAGCGCACCTATCTAACTGCTACGAGCTAGAAAGGTTGGATGGCAGCAGTGTCCCGAACACTTGGCATGTAATCAACCTGAGGAAGTTCAATGTTTAGCTATTCTTAGTAGGTATTAGGAATAGCTCAATTGTACAGAAGCCTTGAAATGATCATTGGAGACCTTTTGATTGTTAGTGTCATCATTTTTTTCAAGCGCGATATCATATCGCATGTACATATTCAATATCAAAAAATGTCTTTTGAGGAAAATTAGCCATAGTACTTTTTAGTTAAATTTTATTCAAAACCCATGAAATTCGAGAAAAATAGCAAACCATGGCCTATTCAAACAACCCCTCTATATTCAGCCGTATAACACTTCGCAAAGAAAATCAAGTTTCACATCTTGAAAGTGCAAACAAGTAAGTTTGTACAGTCTCAATACGGCAACTGATACATCTTGTCAAAATACAAATACTAAATCAGGAAAGCGACAGAAGCAAGCAATAGATCTTGTGGCTTCACACCACATAGGTTTACAACCTCAATCTTGCAAGCTATAGATCTTGAAAAAAGAAACGCAAAGGAACATAAGCCTACGAAAACAACGACTAAAGCAAGAAATAGTTCTTGCGACTTCGGAAAACATAGGTTTAAAACCTCAATCTCTCAAGTTATAGATCTTGGAAAAAGAAATGAAAAGGCGTATGGGCCTAGTGACAAAAGCAAGCAATAGAACTTGAAGATTTATATGAGTCAGGTTGTCATAACCTGAAACTCGCAAGCAATAGACCCTCCACAAAACAAGAACGAGAGCCCTAAACACAATAGATGCTGCAAACAAAGTCAAGCAGGAGATCATGCAATTTCGCACCAACTAGATTTTAATACCTCAAAGAAGCATGAGGTACCATAATCTCATACTGGTAACCACCAATCCTCATCAATAACTAAAGACGAAAGCATAAGGAGATAGTGACAACAGTATTCAATAAAAGTGACTAGTCATAAGCAAGCACATTGAAAATAGGAAACCAAAGTAACATAAAATAGAACCACAAAGATAATACTTTAAGTATTTGGAGAAGGAAATTATTACATCAAAGAAAAAAATATCCACGCCTTAGAACGCGAGATGGCCCAACAGAAGAAGAACTACCAAAGCGGCGAGATTGCTTAGCCTTATATTCTTCCTTGAGCAAAATATGCGCATAGCGCCATTTCATATGCAAGTAAGAAGAATGTCGTGTTCGACCACTTTGCTGCATACGACCAAGATACTTCGCATTGTACGCTTTCAATTCAGATATGGGACCAAACCCATCACGATCAAGTTGATTACTCATGATGTTCACGGTGTCTTGATAACTTTTATTCAAGTTCTCTAAGTTACGTATCTCCTCATGTAGTTTACAAATATGAGACCTTCAGATAGATGAATCATATGATCGTTAATATTCATAGTTAGATCTCCACGGTTAGTTGAACCACGGGGCTCTGCAGAAAAGGGCCTTGATTTTTTTTATTTGTAACCAAGACAAGCTTGTTCAAGCTGATGCACACACGAGTCAAGGCGATTGCACTCAACAAGAAGTTGATAATTTTCATTAAGCAGGTGGGTATTCATGGCGAACCATTCATCAAACTTGCTCTGCCACCCTGAAGAACAATTGGAAAGGTGATCACATTCATCCTGCTTATTCTTTAGATGATCCACTAGTTGGTCAATTCGAGAGCACTGCTTATCTATGATTACGACCTTGTGATGGGCCTCGGGTAATTTGTTCGTGATTTTTTTACATCATATTGCTGACCAATCATTTTAATCAAGTTTAGTTGTTGGCGCTTGATAAGATTACTCTGTTGGGCGCAAAATCCTTTCAACTTGTGAATATAGTCTTGTGATTCCTTTATGGTCTTCTTCCATCCAAGCTCTAGATCTTTGATGCTAAATAGCATATATTTGAGATGAACACCTAACAACAGCGCCCACTCCTGAACGCGACTAGAAAGGTTGAGCGAGCGCACGTACACACCAACAGATTCAAAATCAACTAAGCTGCAAACGATATATTGTAATCTTCGGGTACAAATTTATTACAAGGACAACTGGTATGAGAGGATGGAGACAATGAAGAAGTAGAGACATGCCACCCAAGATATAATGGAATAGATTCCAAAGCAGAACTTCCAACACTTGAAAAACGATCACCAGAAAGCAGCTCAAGAAATTTCTTTGATAGGGAAGTGGTAGCCTCAACCAATCTAATAGGGCAACACGAATTGGAAGACATAAAATGAAGATGTTGCTCAGAATGAACACTGATTCCCAACGTGTTAAGAAAATTTAAAAACTTGCTGTCGATCAAAATATCAAATTCCTGCATACAAATAAATATGAGGGAAAAATACAAAATTAGAGTTGGCATACCGAATTCACATTATAGGTAGTACAAATGGTTCAAAAATACTTAAAAGGACCCTTATATGTTACAAATATAAATTCAAATATTTTTTTAATTAATCCATAATGCTAAATTAGCTAACTTTGGCAAGATAAGTAGACGCATCCTGAGTAACGATAGCAGACTCCTCCCAGTTCTGAGCGGAAAAGACATAACCCTCTGCATTCGTATTAACCTCTTGATCAGGAAATGGATGAAGATCAGTAGAAGCGAACGAGAGTCTTTCAAGATAATCCACTTCGCAATCTCACAGCTCAGAAATAGAAGGCAAAGAAGGAAAACCAGCGAGATGCGATAACAAGGCATAAAGATGTCCACCATCAGATATCTTATACATAAATTATGCGTTAAGCAAAGCCTTATGGTGCTCCAATATCTCCTCGCACTTAACTATTGAGGGAAATTTCTTTGCCTTCAAGGCAGGGTTCGCATGTCGTAGATCCATCAAAGCCTCGCACCAACCAACATTGCGAGTGGAAGTGGAAATTTCTGTAAATTTTTTAAAGAAGGACTTATTCTCAAACAGCCGATTAGCGAGAACCTGGGATAACTAGGGAAACCCGGACCTTTAGTTCACATCTCCTCCAACTCAGTGCGAATCTTGCTAGTCTTTTCCTCAGCGATCTCCGCACGCTGCTCAGCAGCTTTGAGCGAGACCTTCATAGACCCACGTTGCGTCTCGCTACTTTTATACTGCTCCAACAGCGAACTGACTTGCTTGGAGAATTTGGCAATCCGATCATCAACAAGCTTGAGACTCTCACAGATCTTATGACATCCGTCATAAAAAAGACACAAAAGATCATAACAATTAGATATTGTAATAAAAGCATAATAATATAAGACAAAATCATTTTAAAACTACAACAAACATACCGCAACCATCGACTCATGCATAGGAAGTTTGGAAATAGTAGCATGAATAGTCTCTTCTGCAAACAAATTATAGCTTTGCAGTGGATGTTTAGAATGGGAATGACTAGTCCAACCCTTTTTCTCAGAATGCTCCAAATCTGCTGACGAACCACCACTCTAATTGGTTCTTTTTTCTACTTCATGAGCGACAGCAGCAATATTAACTACAGTTACCTCCTCCTTTCGGTGCCTTGCCTTCGGTATGCCCTAAAGGAGAGTTCTCCGGAGTATGAGAGACACCATCAACAACAATTTCATATGGTAGGACGGGCATGTTTTCCATCTCCTCAGGCTCATCATCAAGAATAAATGATCTGTCAATCTTTCGCCTAACTTGATCCATATCTACCATTCAACATACAACTTAAGTCAAGCGGACATACAAATACAACTGAGTAATAAGAAAATAATAAGGGATAATTAAATAAATATACAACATCAAAATAAAAATAATGCATGCAAAATAGAAAAAACATAAATAACAACAGACAAACACCTTCGTTCTCATATTCAGCATGGCGCAGACCTATCAAGTGTTCGCTAAGTTTTAGAACAATCTCGGACTTAGCAGTATTATGAACTTCAGGCTTGGGAAGCTTATACTTAGAAACATTATAATTCCAAGCCGGAAGAACCTGTTCGCACTCAGGATCCAGTTTAACATATAAAAAAAATTTGCGCCACACACCTCAGTTACTAGGAAACCCATTGACAAACTCAACATTGAGAATGACGGGATAAAAAGTAAATTCATCAGATGAGTTTTTCACCTTATGAAGCTGATACAAGCTACGAAGCAAGTCAACAAAAATGGGACATTGGCTTGGGAACACACGTAGTGGAAACCACAATAATCGCGATACCCTTAGGATAAAACTGAGATAACGCAATTTGATAAGATAGAAACAAATCTATAACATGCTGGGGAAGGGGAAAGACAAGACCAAACTTGAGAAAATCTAAATAACAACATATATAACCAACAGGGGAAGTACGAACACTCTCAGAAATAAAAGGAGTTTTGAGCTCAAATTAAGGCATGAAAGGAAATATAATTTGTAAATTTTCTAAACAGTCATCAAACAGAGCGCTATTAATGGTAGAAGAACTGGCGGGGTGATTGGAATCCTACCCTGAGTCAACATCATCAACCCGGCCATCCTCTACGAGAGAATTAATGGGATTATGGGTAGACATTCAAGTAGTAATGAATCCTAAAATATGAGATGAAAACCCTATCAATTAGAGCCACAAAACACAGACAACGTATTCCGAAAAAAGTAAAAAAATAACACGGGTAACACACCGGAGAAGACAACTGGATAGTTTTCGACCAAACATAAACAACAAAATTGGCAGAACGGAGACATTGCTTATAATCACAATTTAGAAAATGTTTAAAAAGAAAAGGAAAAAGACGGAGGGACTTACGAGTTGAGAGAGCGGAGAACAGTGATACACGAGAAGAATAAGAAGATACAAGAAATATGAAAGGTTGAGGCGTTTGAAGAAGCAATAAAGTCCAATGTTTAAATTAAGACACTGAAACGTCAAAAATGAAGTTAAATCAGTCAAAAACATCATGATGGAAGTCTGACACAAAAAGTAATTTACCTTTTACGGAATACGAGACGGCCGCAATATATGAATAGGTAAGAGAGAAAGAATAATGACAGAATTAGTTAACTCAATTCAAAGCCTTTATAAGGTAAGTAAAGATAACGACATGTGAGAATTCAGAAAAGCGTAGCGAGTAATAAGGAGAGAATCTCGGTTTAATGACACAAGATCGAAACAGCCAAGCCCATCAAAAACTATAAATTTGAAGTGTGAATTCAAATTTAAATTCAAAAACCAAACATTCCAACAAAATCGTAAATGTAGCAAAGAAGCATGAAACACTTCGCGAAGACAATATAAGTTGCTGTGATGGCGAACACATTGTTACAGCTTAGGAGATAAGCAGACCAACAGTTCGCACACATATAATAGACACAGTCATCGCTTTGCCTTCCATTGACTTCATTATTGGGGGGCTTATGGTGTATACCTACCTCGCGGACTAAAAGCTGCCGGCCTTTAGGCCCAACGCAAGACTTGGCCATGAACCGGACAATGCGGAGCCACGTCCAGAAATGGGGAAGACACTTGTAAGTGATCTCGACATCCTAGCAGCTATGATACAACCCACAACCTGGAACACTAGCAAGGCGGAGCCACGACCGCGATCTACTATAAATATAGGAGGAACAACACTGGCCCAGGTAAATACAACTAATTGAGAAATTCTAATTCTCTAGAGTAAAGAACTGACTTGATCGTCAGAATACTTTCCCCGAAATCACTTCCGAGTTCTTTCTTGCAGGACCACACTTAAACTACGGTGATCGCTAGCCACTTCGTCTGACCGGGAATACCACATCAAATTATAATAGAGATAACATAAAAAAACACGAAATCTTTAAAACTCTACAAAACAGTTACGATTCGAAAATACAGTGTAACTCAACAGAATAGAGGGGTAGTTTATTTAGAAAAATAATTAGGAAAATGACAACACACTTGTGTGCCATTTTGAATAACTTTCAAATTATGTTATTTTCACTAGGATGAGAGGGAAATTGTTCGAACTATGTCATTTCTTTTGTCAGTTTCGAATTCCATTTTTGCAGAGACAAGTAACACACTGAACCATAGTATTTGTTTTGATTATTATACATTTTGAGTCCGTCTCTTGAAAGACGGTATTTCCATAAATCATGGAAAGACAAAATTTTAAAGTGTAAATTAGAAGAAATTAAGATGAAATTTTCGGGTTGCATTGACCGGGTTATAAAATTTATAACTACTACACGTTGCATAATAAAATTTAATATTGCAACAAAGATATTATATTTTTATTATTTTAATTAAACCCCGTCTTTCCATAAAACGTTTTTCCGAAGATTTTGCCCATTATAAATTGTGATGAATTATTTTCCCAATTTTAAAACATATCTCACCAACTCATAGGTAGATGGAAGTAGCGTATTTGAAGGACCTAGGGCATCATAATTCATAGACTGATGTACATAGGACACCTTTAGTTGTGTGCTGACACGAACAGCTCCGGGGGTCTGTGGGTGAGTTGTCTACGTGTTACTGAGTCTGAAGCATGGCACTGTTGAAGGTGATAGCAGAAAGAAGGGTGTTGACTAGATATATTTCCGGAGGGGCATTGAAATGGGACCGCCGTTTCTACTCTCCGGCGCCGCCCCAGTTGCCGCCGTTCGAGTACAAACCCAAACCATACAGTGGTCCCTCGGCCGACGAAGTCTTCCAGAAAAGGAAAAAGTATCTGGGTCCTTCTCTGTTTCACTATTATCAAAACCCCGTAAGTGGAGACCCAGCTTTTTCTTTGTCTTGATTTTCAGTTGCTTATCTAATCGATTTTCCGGTTTGTTCAGTTCTCAGAATACGGTATACCTCATTTGTTTGTGATTAAGCAATGCATTTCTGATTCCTGTGCATTTTACTGTTCCCACAGCTCAACATAGTTGAAGGGAAGATGCAATATTTGTTTGATGAGAATGGAAGGCGTTATCTTGATGCGTTTGCTGGAATTGTAACTGTTTCGTGCGGTCATTGCCATCCTCGAGTGTTGAATGCGATCATGGAGCAGAGCAAGCTTCTTCAACATGCTACGACCATATACCTACACCATGCCATTGGTGATTTTGCTGAAGCATTAGCAGCTAAGATGCCCGGAAACCTAAAGGTCTGTATTGCTGCAGTCAAGTGTCAAGAGACCAATTACTACTTCTCAGAAACTGGAAAAAATAATTTTCATTTTTCGCATCACCCCTTGATGGTGATTTCGTTTGATGATACAGCTAGTCATTAGTATATACTACGGAAATGCTGGTTACATTGTTTTGCCTTTCTGTGTTGTCTTTCCTATATTTTCGTGATTCATCAAACAATAAGCTGTGAGTTATTGGCTACATTTGAGAAGAAGAAATCGATTTCATCTGTTCAAATGTAAAATCTAGCTCCAGACTCTCATTGAAAGATTCAGCTTATCATCACTGCTCATTTTGGAAATACAGGTTGTCTACTTTGTAAATTCAGGAACTGAAGCGAATGAATTAGCAATGCTGATGGCACGGTTGTACAGCGGCAACCTTGGCATGATTGCTTTGAGAAATGCATACCATGGTGGAAGTGCTAATACAATTGGACTTACAGCACTTAATACTTGGAAATATCCCATTCCACAGGTGTACTTTTGAGATGATGATGATCTGAATATTGATATTATCCTCTGGTCATGAATTTGGTTTGTACGATGTGATTTTATGTGTGGAAAAAAATAAGTTGATAAATTCTAGTGTTTGTAATGATTGTAAAAGCATCTATTTGTTTCTGAAGCTTTTTTAGCATCTACCTTTCAAAAATATCCCAACCTTGTGTAAATGACAATCTATTCTTACACACACACGTAATGGTTTATGTTTTTCCTTAGATATGCTCCTACCGATTTTCTGCCTGGCACTGACCAAGCTAATCCGTTGATGCTAAGCAATATTGTGTAGTACTGACTTTATAAAAGAAATGTATAAATTTCCGAACCACAATTTTTGCTTCTGAACTACAGTATATTGTATCCTTTTGAAGACCCTGAAAACCTATAGGTATATTTATGCATGTATCAATTTTCCAGTCTTCGAGTAGTACCTATTCAGAGTGATGCAATGGAGTTTTACATGCGTTGTCACAGTTAGCTAGGAATACAATAAAGGCTGAGCTATTGTGTAGATGTAAACTTGGATTACTTTGCCCTAACTGTTGATGAAATGATTGAATATAGAATTAAGGTGACATTATATTGGGAATTTTGTAGTCAAAATTGTTGTCGTTGACTTAACAAAACATAGATAGTGGGAGTTCAAGCACACTTTCCCGGGCCTAACATTTGTAGACTGTTTCTTACTCTTTCACAGTGTAACTGTCTACTTATCTTTGATGCATTTGTGTGAATATTGCAGGGCGAGATCCATCATGTTGTCAATCCCAATCCATATCGGGGTGCCTTTGGATCTG
>JAULKM010000012.1:11109710-11121341 GCA_032355605.1 Rubia tinctorum | reverse complement strand
GGTCCTTTGTACTACTATATAATGTACCCAAGAGTATGAATACAAACACACAATTATTACCCCGTAAATATTCTTCAAAAACCTATGTGAATACTCATATACAGGAAACAGGCGCACACAATGTGTGTCAAACTGCAAACTTCTCTTCATAAAATAGATGGAAATATTACATATATATATATACACACACGTCTCCCGATGGCCGGAAGCTGCGCTGAAAATATCATGGACAAGGTGCACTGTCTTATGGAGTTATCAATAGCTTTCAAGTCCTCCCAACTGGATGTCTCGTGCTCTCCTCATTAGGCGGGTTCACTCGAGCGACTAGTCCAGCACGAGCTCAGCTTTCTCAGTCGTTCAAAGTATTCTCCCAATGCAAGTAGGAATCGGGCTGCCTGGCCGGTACCCAAGATAGTAGCCATCTGCTGCAAGGTTCCTTGGCGAAGGTGATCAGCCTGTTGAAAAGCAAGCAGAATTATTAGCCCAAGAGTTGCATGATGTAGAAGAAATAAGAGGAATGTCCACCAAGAGCTAGAGTGAGTCGACAAATATACATGATTTCAGTAAGTTTTTAGCCCCAGAGCTCGAGCAAAATGAAGATCAGAAGAATGAGAAAGAAACTGGGCATACTTTCATTTATACTTACCATGCCGTGCCAGAAAACACTTCAAAAGGCATGTATAAATGTTTCGGAACCATGAAAGAAATTTGTTAGTAATGATTGGAGTTCCCTCCGTATCAAGCGTCAATTACAAGGCAAATAGGGGCTTGTAGCATTCTACCACTGAAGAACGACAGAAAAATGCGTATAAATTACCTGCTTGACAAACCTCTCCAAAGCCTTTAAGTAATCCAGTGCAGCCTCAAGCTGAGGGAGACAGTTTACTTCGCCTAAAGGACCACCAATAATTGAATCCCACAAAAACTGAAGCAGTTTCTCCATTCCCTGTGATAGAGCATCCTCTGCTTGCTCACATGCCCTAGTGAGCTTAATAACTTGAACAATCTGGTCTTCTCTCAGTTGGTCAACATGTGGCGAGAGAACCTGTATATGGAACATGGGTTGAGATAGGCATCATCAGTTTTCCCACTGGGGAAAATTACGAGTGACATGGGAAGTGGGAACCTAAATCATGTCCAACATTGTGGATTCTCAAATCTGAATGACACAGAATGTTATTTTCAAGGAACATGCATAAATTTAGCTGAATGTACAACGGAGTACAAGTGAGAAACAGAATCAAGGTTTTAAAAACGCATAGGCTTTTTATATGCAACTGATCTGAACCACGTGAAGTGGGATTTTTCACAAAAATTGAATTCTATCATCACCTTTAGAAGATGAGAAGGGCGAAACCCTCCAATCCACAAAAAAAGTCTTTCAACCGGTGTCTTCCACATCCCGTAAATAAGATAAAAAACATCAGCCTTTGCAGCCAGTTCCTTCAAGCGAAAGAGGTCGAGGTAATGATTTAGGCCACTATCCACAAGAGGACGCAGCTCATCTTCAGCCACGTGAGATTGCAAAGCATTTCTCAACTCATCAACCTGTCTCTCTTGCACCTCCACCCAGCGTCCATAATCCACTCCAAATGAAGTACTTCCTGCAGGTTGATCGAGAAAAGTAATCATTCACCAATAGTGTGAAATCATAAATTTCACAAGTAATTTTATAGAAGCGAAGAAAAGCAAAGTTTGGTTCAAGAATATTTCATCTCGCAGCGCCACAAGATATTTCAAAACAGGAGAAATTGTGAAGCTCAAAAGAAACAAACAGACCTGAGTTTAAAGTTCCAGAGCAAGTTATCTGACTAACATCTAAACCACCATTGGCATAAAGTCCCTGCAAAATACCGTCATTAATATTCAATACAGAAGGAAGAACTAACCAATAAATAAATTTAAAAATGTGCTTATACATAATGCATAACAATGACGGAACACAAGCAAATGACCATATAAAAGATGCAATTAGCTTTGTACCTGTTGTCTAGTGCGACCAAGCTCTTGTTCTAGCTGCATTAGTCTCAATTTACTATTTTCCAACTGCTGTACATATGCCTGCAGAGATAGCGTTATATCAGGGTTCTTTACGAGATTTTCTCAATGAGAAAGTTTTTAAGCCGCATTAATAATTTCACTTGGTAACATCAGGGAATCAACTCAAGGCGTCAACCATAACACATCTTTCCTTTTACCTTCTTCCGTAAGCGGCTTTTACGAGCAGCCTCGCGGTTTTGTGCAAGACGTCTCAATACCTGAGAGATGTAGCTGACCTCCATCAACATGGTTGTATAAATCATAGTAAGTTAAAGTTATAAGGTTGAACAGTTGTAGCAAACAATTGACAAACTAGCATTTTTTTAAGGAACAAGTGAACATTGCAGGAAAAAACAGAAACAATTAATTTAGAGAAGTGCAATAAAAAGAACAAACCATCACTGAAAGAATCATTTAAAATGGAGAACTCTTAACTTGGTATTCCATGACTTTGTATCTCAAGAGGAATTACTCCATTGCGTAGGATTCAAAAAACCAAGATAGGAGGATATAAATGATTATATGTTCACCACTTCACCTTATCAGTAGGTTTATTGGTCTCATGGTCATACTTACTCGGAGTTCCAAATGTTCCATGGGAAGTGTCTTCAGACTACAGAATTGGTAGGGCAGTCGGAAAATTAGGAGAAGCAATCAACAAAGAAAAGGGAATCAAGAAGAAAAAATCACCTGATTATCTAGATTGGCCTCAACTTGTAGAAAGGAGGAAGCAGATGCAGTCGGACACCCATTACTTTTAAAATCTCCCCACATGCTAATCGGGTGAATTGGTTCGTATAGCCCCATCCTCCTCGAGGCAATAAAATGTGTACTTGTAGAATTCATTCTGATTCCCCTAAACACATACCAAACAAGATGGAATTACCATACTATCAAGGCCAAAGCAAAACTGTCATGAAAAAAGAAAGCAAACCACAACAAGACTCGGGGAGAATTCAATGATCAATGGACCAGAGACTCAACAGTGTAAAAACTGGCTCAGAAGCATACAGCAAAGATACCTAGGGAACGTAAAACTTCTGGCAATCTGCCTTGACTGTAATCTTTTAATATAAGGCAAAAGATCAAAGCATATCATTTCTATACTCACAAAAACTTGTGATCCAATCCAATCGCCCAACCGTAGGTTCATGAAAACAGAATAGTAGAATACTATAATAAAGAATCGATTTCTGATATTCATATTATTCAACCACCGATAAAGTAAGAATGCTTAGACTCTTGTCCAAAAATGACAAGACACTTGATCACAAGGCTGATGACCGAATTCAGATGAAGAACATGACTTTGAAATTCACTTTTTACACGTTGGTGGAAAGAAAGAAGACAAGCTAAAAGTAATACACAAAAGGGGCAAAAGAACCCAGTAACAGCTATAGTTTGAAACCAGAAATCCAGTCACATGATTAAAGAAGCTGTTATAACTGACGAAACACATGGTTCCCAGCTATTTCTTGCTCGCAAAACCAAAGGCTAAAGAAGATTTGCAAGTAATAGACGCAAGAATAGATGGAATTTGAGCTAAAAAACGACCAACATCTGAACCATCTGATGCATAGTAAAGGAAAAATAAAGATCGACCACAAAATTTATTAATTTGAATTTCTGGAACTTATTGGGCTGGAATCATAAGCAATCAAGCTCATCTGATAAGGTGACCAAAATTATCTCAATTTAAAAAGAAAAAAAAGGAAGTCAATCCCTCTTGAGCAAAGGATGAGAAATCCATTTTAAAGGTACAAGACTCCTAAATTAAAGCACAAAATCGGAGAAAGAACCTTTAGAATGAAAAGGGTGTCGGACAAATCAACTGGTTTTCCCGCTAAATTTGTTGCTTCACCAAAGGCAGTAACTGAATGAAACTCATCAATTCAGTTGTGTGGTGTTGTTTCACTCACGCCTCAAATATTCCTTCTGAAATCTCCCATCTCCCCATTTGCTAGTGATTGGGAAGCAGAACAATCCAGGACTGCAAACACACAAGTCTTTTCAAAATTCCATATTTAAATCACACAATAATTATAATATTCCTCAAATTACATGCATACAAAAATACACACATTAAACAAAACAGCCTTCTAAAGTGGACTATGTGGGATGATGTGTACGCACTCTCACCATGGTATATATCTGAGTATTCAATTGCAAGGGTCTTTCTGGATACGTTTCCACATCTTTTGTCCCAATGTATAATATACTTATTCTTTTTTTTAAAGAAAAGGAAATAGTAGTATTAACAAATACGGTGTTTGTGAGAGAATGATTTCCCGTAGAAAATAATGTATTGCTAATAGAATAAATAGAGTACAAAAGAAATATTAGTACTAGTATAGAGGGGTCAATTAATCTCAATAACTATTGGCACCCATTAAATACAAGCTAATTGGATGGGAAATTCCCCTTATTTTCTAGTTTGGGATTATAATTAAATGAGTTTTGGAGAAATGAGAATGAGATCCCAATCTTCCCATATACCCATTTAAAATTGGGTAATTATAGGTACCCAATTAATTCCAGATCAATTCCCGTCTTTTGTTGAAGATATTATTTAGTGTAATTGGACTCCACTCAATCGTGAATATTTTTTCTCTCTCTCTCTCTTTTAGACTATTTTTATAGTTACATTTTCCAAACTTCATCAAATTCCTAACTACGGCTGTAAACGAGTTTGTTCGAGTTCAACTCGTTTAAAATATTTCGAACTCGATTCGATTCGATTGAACCTGTAAAATCATGATTCACCTTGAGTTCAAGTGAAATTATTTTAGTTCGACCTCGAACTCGAGCCATGAATAAATATATTATATTATATTATTTACATTATATTATATTATATTTAATAAAATAAAATACATATAATATTTTGGCTCTATACACTCAATGAGATAAATGAACAATATTAGTATGATTTGAGCTCGAGCTCGAATAATGTACGAGCTCGAACTCGAATACTATACTAGATCAAACCTGAATACTATACGAGCTCGAATATTGTACGAGGTTGAATACTGTACGAGCTTAATCAAATTGGAATTCATGTCGATATTTGACCGAAATGTTCACAAACAGTTTACTTCATTTACACCAGAACTGTTCACGAGTTCGAGCTCGAGTTCGAATACTATACGAGTCAAACTCGAATACTGTACGAGCTCGAGCTTAAATACTGTACGGGCTCGAGATTGAATACTGTATGAGCTCGAGCTTGAAAACTGTACGAACTCGAACTCAAACTCGAATATTGTACTAGCTCGAGATCGAATACTGTACGAGCTCGAGCTTGAATACTGTACGAACTCGAACTCGAATACTTTACGAGCTTGAATACTATACAACCTCGAAAACTGTACGAGGTCGAGCCCGAACTCGAACTCAAACTCGAATACTATACGAGCTTGAATACTGTACGAGCTCGATCAAATTGGAATTCAAGTCGACATTTGACTGAACTGTTCGCAAACAGTTTGCTTCGTTTACACCAAAACTGTAAACGAGCTCGAGATTCGTCACACTTGGGATGTAAACGAACTGAACTGTTTACAAGGATCTCTATCAAAACTCGACTCAAATTCAAGTATGACCAAATTCGTGTGTGCTTGAATCAATTAATAGTATTCGAGTTCGAGCTCGAATTTAATTAACACTGGTCGTTGAACTTTTCGGACTTATTGGGCCAACATAATATATTTAATATATATTTACAGGAAAAAATTAAAACGTATATTGAAGGAAAAAATATATTTAATCATGCCTCGAATGCAAAATCAAAATGGAACTCGACTCAAATTAATTTCACCCAAAATCGAAATCGAGTTAAACTAATTTCATCAGAACTCGAGCTTGAGCCAATATACACATGTTCGCATGAGTTTTAGTCGAGTTGGAACTCGAGATATTTTAAACGAGGTGAATTTGAATTAGTGGTTGTTCGAGTTCAGCTCGACTCATTTATGACCTAAGTGAGGTAAAAATAAAATGAAAGGACACGAATTGTACCCTGTCCGGCGTCAGATTAGAATATAATTTAAGCATGTGAATGAGTGATGGTCGGTTTAATAACACCGAACTATTAGGCTATTGATTTATACATGTGCTAAATATGTATAATTTGTGAAATATAGTGAATTTTATGTTAAATATTACACATGCATTTAATTGGATAATTTTGGGTATTTGTTGGGTTCCCATTGAGATAACATAATTTGGGACTCACTGGGATCAAAATTTCCCATTAACATAATCATTCCCATCCTATCCAATCCCAAAAGTTAATGGGTATTTAATACCCAATCCCATTAAGTACCCATTTATTAATTTCCCATCCTATTTATTCATAATCCCGCCCAATTGACACCTCTATACTAGTATAACTCTAACCTAGTCAACAACTCTATTTAGAATCAAATCAAATCAAATCAATCAGATACTTGGCTTATTCTAACACACTCCTCAAGCGAAGCGTCGGATGCTTAGTGACACAAAGCTTGGATTGGAAAAACTCGTACAACGGATGAAAGATCCCTTTGGTGAAGATGTCCGCAATCTGAAGGGAAGTAGGAGCATGAGCAACTTGGAGCTTGTCAGATGCAACCAACTCTCAAATAAAGTGATAGTCGATGTCGATGTCGATGTGTTTCGCTCGCTTGTGAGCAACTGGATTTTGAGCTAAGAAGATGGGGCTACAGTTGTCACATAACAGTAACGGAGAACCAGAAAGCAAAAATTGAAGATCTCAAAATAGGTGAGCCGGTCAAAGAACCTCAAAAGCTGTGTTGGCTAGAGCTTTGTACTCAGACTCCGTGCTAGAATGAGAAACAGTGGGCTGTTTCTAGATCTGGCAAACGGGAATTTTCGGCCGGGTCCGGGTGAGACCCAATCGTTCGGGTATGATTAGGTTGATTGTTTTTTGTTCGGGTATTGGGTCTTGATCATGTGTGTTCGGGTTCAGATGTCATTTGATACTTTTGAAAATTATTAGATCGGATCGGGTTTGGTTCAGGTTGTTTTGATTTTGGGTAAATTCAGGTTTAATTTTTTTTTGAATTGGGTTCATATCAGATTTGGATCAGTTGTTTCGGTTTCAAGTACAATTATGGTATACGTTTTTTGAATCGGGTTCAGTTTGAGTCAGTTTAGTTTTGGTACTTTCCAGGTACATTCTTTTTCAGGTCGAGTTTGGTCGGATTTTGATATATTCAATTTGGATCATGATCAGATTAATATAGAAACATGTCATTATAATGAAAATGAATACTTTCTTTTAATATATTACTTTTCTAAAAATCTTTCTTGATGAACTAATCTCTTATATATTTGTACATATTGTATTTTATGTAGTCATTTTTTTAGATAACAAAACGTTAATATTTTTTTTTAAATATGTTAATAAAATTATTATACAAATAATTATTATGATATATGTTTATTGTTATCTTTCCTTAACAATAATTATGTATGTGCGTATATTTATTTAATAAAATTTTAATTGATATATTTTTTTTAAAAGTTGATTTTATCTAATTCACTCTTTGTAAATGCTTTATAAAAAGATATACTCCTACGAACCCAAGGTTTTAGGTGCAATTTTAAAAATCACTTTAGCAGTTGGGGGATTGAAAAAGTTTGTTGTGGGGAGTTGAACTAGAGACCTCTTTAACTTAAGGAAATCATTAACCAACAACCATTAACTTTTGTTTAATTGTTTCACCAGAAATAAGTTCTAATACTTGGAAATATAATTAAAGTAATTCATATGATTTAAAATTTTAAAACATGTTAATAATATTATTATATAAATAATTATTATCAGATATATTTACTGCTATCTTTCATTAGTAATAATTATATATGTGTGTTTTGTATTTAGTAAAATTTTGGTTCATAAATTTTTGACAAATTTTATTTTATCTAATTCACTCATTGCAAATGTTTTATACAAATACACGCTCACTTTTTTCTTAATTAAGTGCAATATTATTATATTACCTATAAGTCCCTTTAGAACTAAATTTACTTATATAAACAATTTTGACCGACTTTCTATATAGATTAAATATTTTCATAATGGTAAATTATGAGTCTTATAACTTAATACTAATTAGTAATTAGACATTTTTTATAACTACGCCAACTTAATATAATTAACCCTAAATGGAATTTTAATAACTATTAATTCACATTTATTTTCTTAATTGTGTTATACTACTTTATTTAGTTATATTTCTCCATAACTAATTTGATAAACATGTACTTTTAAGTTCAATGAGCAGTCATTATCCTTCATTTAGTATACTTGACTCTATACGGTACACCGAATGTACCAAAATTAAAATTTGATAATTCACCCTTAGTAGACTTTAATACTAATGAGCAATGCTCATTTGTTACTTGCATGGTCTTTTTGTTTTCTAGTTTTAGTTACTTACTTTAGATTATATCATCTTATAATCGAGTTTAATTTAAATGTTCACGATGATTTTATTTTATTTGAACGTTAATTATCTTTTAACTTCATGATTAGATTAAAAAAACTCGACTATGGTGTACAATCTCACTTTCCTATCTAACAAAGTTGAGTTCAAGTATACTGATAATGTATTATTAGTTTATTAATTAGTTATATTACTCACAAATTAACTTCACTTTATTTTATTAACTCTTATGTGACTTTGGATTATAAATGCAATATTATTTGAGGTGTAATTTTATATTCTTAAAAAAGAATTGAACGATTGAAAATATTGATTTAAAATATTTTGTGAAATTTATTGACAACTGGTTTTCCAAAATAAAATGATAAATTTATTTAATTATTGTATGAATTTTTTTCTAAATAATAAATAAAATAACTAATTAATATTAATTTTAGCTTATAAAAATAATTATAAATTAATAATTTACAATTTCATTCAATTTAATACATACATTAAAAATATACTCTTAAAATAATTTCATCAAATTATGCTATTTATTAGACATTTTAAATTTATGTGTTATTGTAAACTTAAATAACATATTAATAAATAAAAAGCTACTTTATCCCAAACACCATATAATATAAGTTTATTGTTTGGTACTGTCAACCGGGGATATTGAAGTCATTTTGATTAACCTATATCCAAGTTACTGATTTTAACATACTAATATTATAATATGTTACTAATTTTAATTATTTACTATATATAATCAATCATAACCTTTTAAAGTATTTTATTTCTAAAGATATATTTAAATGCATAAATATCTCACATAATTCTATATGTCACTTTAAAATTCTATATATCACTTTAAAAAATTCAAAGAAACACATATTTTGAAATAACAAAATGTTCGGATTTTTTTTATACAATGATAGAGTACTTTTGATAAAAGTATGTATACATATTATTTAGATTTTAATTCTTTACTCTATATAATCAATCATAACTTGTTAAAATATATAACTTCTAAAGATATATTTAAAACCATAATTATCTCAAACTATATCTATATGTATCACTAAAGAAAATACAAATAAACATATAATTTGAAATAACAAAATTTTCATATTTTTTAATACATTGATAAACTACTTTTGATAGAAATGTGTATACACATTATTTATTTATTACATATGCAAAGTCAAGCACCATATAATAGAAATTGTTTGCTTGGTGCTGTCAACCAAGGATATTGAAGTCATTTTGACTAACCTAAATCCAAGTTGTCTAAAAATAACATACTAATATTTTTAATATGTCACTGATTTTAATTATTTACTATATATAATCAATCACAACTTTTTAAAATATATAATTTCTAAAGATATATTTAAAACCATAAATATCTCATACTATATCAATAAAGAGATTGTCCAAAATGATACTTACTTTTAACAGAAATTCACAGTTTGGGTACTCGAATTTTGAATTTGTCCTATAAAGTACCCACTTTTTCATTTATGACTCAAAAGGGTACCTTTTAACAAAAACATTGGGTACCAATTTGGATCAAAATTGTGCCATAATAGTACCCACTTTTAGCACAATTTTAAAAATCGGATACCAAACTATGAATTTCACTTAAAAGCAGATATTAATTTGGACATTTTCTTTATATCGATATATATCACTAAAGAAAATATAAAGAAACACATACTCTAAAATATAAATGTTCGGATTATTTTAAACAATGATAGAGTACTTTTGATAGAAATATGTATTATTTATTTATTATATATGCAAAGTCTTATTTTAGACCGACTAACTGTTAAATGATGATATTTTATAATTAGTGAGACTAATAAGGTCATTTGATATTTGCTTTTATTTATTTCAATGAAATACACATAATTATGATAACATTTTAAAATGAATCGCAACATATGAATAATTACTTTTTAATTTTTTTGAATGAAACATTATATAAATAATAAGTTTTTATTGTATTCAATATTTAACGATAATAACTAAATTAATTATTTGATTTCATAACTCATATAGTTTTCATTAGATGACTAAACATTAAAATTTTAAATAAACTTTTTTTTGGAATTTAAATGTAAAATACAAAATGTATACATAAAACTTAATCTTAATATTTTAATTAATAATATTGCGCGACACGCGATGGCACTCTACTAGTTGTTTATAATTGTAATGTTATTGTCAACTTAATATGATCAAGTTAAAATTTAAGATAGTAAAAATTATATCCACACTATTCAATCATATTCGGGTCTTGTTTGGTCTGGGTTAACAATAATTTGAATCTCTTCAAGTTTGGGTTAACATCGATTCGGTTCCTTTCAAATCAGGTATTAGTCGAGTATGATCAGGTATCTTTCAGGTACGGGTCCTTTTCGGGTTTGGATTCAGGTTCGGTTCAGGTGCGGGTTCTTTTTGGGTTTGGGTTTAGCTTCGATTCAAGTTCGGGTGTTGTTCGAGTTTGGGTTCAACCGGGTCTGTCAATTTTAGTTCGAGTTTAGTTCGATCGGGTGATTATGGTTTCGAGTTATTAACCGGGTCCCACTATCCGAGTGTCGGTTCGATTTTGGTTTAGTTAGTTAATTTTGTGTTTTTGAGTTCGGTTATATTTTGCTAGGTCTAGCTGTTTCTTGGCACTCCAGGAAATAAGGTTTCCATCAAGAAAAATGGCATATCCATAAGTGGATCGACGAGTCTCCGGACAACAAGCCCAATCAGCATCAGAATAACCCAACACATCGGGAGAACTGACAGATTGAAAGGTAAGACCAAAATGCAGCGTTCCTCGAACATATTGGAGAATCTGAGTAGCCACATGAAAATGATTGTCTTGGGGATCCTGAAGATACCGATTAATAGTGTTGATCGAAAAATCCAAATCAGGACATGTAATGGTCATATACGGGATGGCCCCAACTAGCGAACGATACAACATCAAATTTCAAAATAGAGGACTGGTGGGGCTATGCAACTGCGAGCCCGACAGAAAGAGGGGTAGAGGCTGGAGCAGCATCAGACATCCCCGGCAACGGCGCCAAAATTTGGGAGGTCGTCGCCGTACCTCTCAAAAATACATTTATAAGCCCAATATGCTTACTAAATACAA
>JAULKM010000012.1:11012037-11031906 GCA_032355605.1 Rubia tinctorum | reverse complement strand
TCTAATTCTAATCAAAATAAAATTGAATATTCTAAACACTAATTAAAATATTACCAAAACTCTTCTAAGCCAACATGGCCGAGTTTATGGCTTCATTAATAAAAATAAAAATAAACTAAAATGATCACACTACCTCATTTTAAAAAACCCAATGGGAAAAAGAGTATAGTGTTGACCTCCTAAAAATACTAAACTAATAAAAATATAATAAATGAGATTTTTTATATCTTATCAAAAACTGGACCACATTGCTTTATCTCCCGAACCAAATGAACACACATATGGACCACAGTGTTAAAGAATGAGGGCAGGAAATACATTTCCATCATACATAAAACTTCAACAATCATTACCTGCAACTTATCTAACTTCGAAACACTTATCCTCTTGCAACAAATCGAGTTGAAAAAAATATATAGCTTCATAATGCACTGTCTTACATGAGATGGGAGTGAAGTCATGATTGCAATGGCATTCAATTCCTGCATTAGGTTGTGGCAATCGTGTGACTTCAACCCAACCAACTTCAAGTCTTCCACCGACACACAAGTGCTAATGTTGGACAAGTATGTAACTGGAACCTTAACACTACTAAATGTATCACAAAATATTTCTTCTCCGACTGCGACATAGAATAGCATGCAAGGGGCAAATAACAATCATCACCGGTAGTGATTGGCCTCAGATTCTTTCGAACACCCATCTCAACCAAATCAAGCCTAGCTTACAACCCGTCCTTTATTTTCCCAAGGGTATTTAACAAAGTCCCAATCAATCACAAACATCCTTCTCGATGTGTATGACATCCAAACAATGTCTAACGGCCAAATCCTTCCAATAAGGGAGACTGAAAAAATTGAACATTTCTTTCAACTACTATCAACAACTGCTTTTTTTTTTCTTAACAAAGTCATTGGTCAAGTTCTTCACATTATCAACAACACGTTCACCATTTAGTGGCACAATTGGTCCTTTACCCTCCACTTTTCCATTGAACCATTTCTTCGTGGAGCGCCATGGGTGACCCTCCAGAAGAAACTTCATATGTCCCTGATAAACTGTGTTTGCAATCGTGTTTCAGTTGGCAAAAATCAGTATCCTTGTCACAGAAGGGACAAGCTAAGTGGTCTTTCACAGAATACCCAGACAAATTTCCATATGCGGGGGAAGTCATTGATGGTGCAAAATAACATAGTTTTCAAAGTAAATAAATCTTCACCAAAACCATCATACGTTCGAACACCATCTTCAAACAAAGTCAAAAAATCCTCCATGAGAGGAGCAAGATAAAACATCAATATCATTACCCGGTTGCTTTGGCCCTGATATCATCAAAGACAACATAACATACTTCCGTTTCATGGTCAACCAAGACGGAAGGTTGTAACTTACCAACATAACATGCCAACTAATATGAGTGTTGCTCATATTACCAAATGGATCCATACCGCCCGTACACATGTCTAACCTCAAATGTCGGGATTCATTGTCAAACTCAGGGTACAAGGCATCAATTTTTTTTCGTTGCTCACCATCCGAAATATGTATAATCACATCATCAGCGGGTCAGACCTTATCCGCGTGTCAACGCAACAACTTTGCATCTTCCCTGCATGCATACAACTTCTTCAAACGAGGTATGATAGGGAGATACCAGAACACTTTTTCCGGTGTCTTTTTCTTTGATTTGGATACAACTTCCACACCCCATAGCAATTATACTCCTCTTCAACTTATACCGAGTCTCTCCGCAAACCAGACAATTTTCTTGATCTTTATCTAATTCCCCCTATAGAATAAACAATTTTTTGGACATGCATGAACTTTTTAGAGTTCCAACCCCATTAAGCATAGAATTTTTTGGCACATACAACCTATCGGCTAAGACATTACCTTCAGAAAACAAATCCTTAAAAAAATTGAGACACTCGGTCATCGACTTATCAGTCTATCCAAAATTCTCC
Organism: Rubia tinctorum; assembly: GCA_032355605.1. NCBI lineage: Eukaryota > Viridiplantae > Streptophyta > Magnoliopsida > Gentianales > Rubiaceae > Rubia > Rubia tinctorum. The sequence continues at coordinate 11,029,942 of JAULKM010000012.1, read as the reverse complement.
TTTAGATTCATTATCTGCAACGTCGCACTCAAAACCGAGTGTTTTGAGCCATTGTATAAAGGTGTCCCTTTGACATCAATTAGTGTCTGTAACGACTCGGGTTTACCTTTGAACTCCCTCGTAATATCTTCCACCATTGCATCGATCTCCACATTTCCATCCAATTCATCTCCCACCTTCGAATTGCTCAATTTAATAGTTTCGGAGGGATCCTCAATTACTTTCCCATGCATACCCAACGAGTGTAGGTAGTTTGAAACCCTCTTTTTACGAGACGTTCCCGCATCTTCCTCCTCCTTAAAAATGCATCATTTATACAATCCTTACACGGGCATCGTGCTTGTACCCCACCTTTTTCAGAAGCATCTTCAAACGCTAAAGAAATAAAGGATTCTACCAATTGCATGTACTGGGGTAATTTTCTAAAATCATTACCAGTGAGTTCATCTCGATCCATTATCCTACAATTAAGTCAATTACAATTCAACCCATGACCATTCATTCAACAATAATCAAATCCCATATCACAAACCCTAATTGAACATATATGTGTGTGTGTCATTGAAATCATCATGCCCTTAATATTTGCAAGACTTTGAAATAATTTGAAAGAAACTAACCTTTTCCAATGGAAAGATGACACAATATGGAGTATGAAATCACTCTTTCATTAGTGGACAAGAAATGGGAACAAACCCTTCACACAACGTTTGGATTTTGGGCATTAAATGATTAGGGCATGTTTTTTTATTATGTATTCTTACACAACTTCCGACCTTGAAAACTATATACATGAAAATCAAAGGCACGATTAATTATTTTCCGACACCGGAAAATAGTCACGTTAAATTTACGAGTTCGGAATAATGCTCTTCTCTTTAGATCCTTGGAAACACATAATTACGAACTCGAAAATATCGTCGGACCTATTTTCCAAGATCAGAATATGTCATTTTTAAAGGCGGTTATGCCTAACCGCCTTTAAATAGACCAATTTAAAGGCGGTTTTGTCCTCAACCACCTTCTATTAGCCATATTTAAAGGCGGTTTTTCAAAAACCACCTTAAAATGAAATTAACCGCCTTCAAATTATTTGGTCGGGTACGATTTGCATTTTCCGAGCTCGAAAACTGCTTTTGAAGGCAACTTTAGGCCTTTTTTAAAAAATCGCCTTCCATTGCCACATTCGGTAGAAGCCTCTCCACTAGTGACAGTTCTATTTGACTTAGTCTAGAGTGTTCATCGAGATAGTTATCCTATCCATAGAATCTGATCTCAATCCTTTTTTATTAAGAGATCTTGTAATTGTATACACTTATATATACTCATGTAGTAAATAGAAGAAATCAACACTTTGCATCATATTTTCTCTTAGTATTCTTTACAGGGTCAAAGGTACCATGAATCGCTATATCACGCCCTGCATTTTACTAGATTACTCCATGTATTTGTACTAATAAAAATACTATGTGTGTTTTGAATTTATTTTTTAAAAAAATTAAATATTTAATAATAATTAAAATTTATTTTTAAACTTGATTTAATTTTTTTGTTTTTGTTCGCCGGTAGTGGCGGCGTAATTGTTCGCGGGCGATGGTGTTCGCTGGTCTCCGGCGTGGGGCTCCGGTGGCAGTGGTGTTCACTGTCGTAAGGGTCTGCGCGGCGTTGAAGAGCCTCCGGTTTCCAAGTCTCAGCGATATTTGGTGGGGTCCTCCCATCTGTCCTATCTTCCCATCTTCTCCGGCATGGTCTGGAGCGTCTTCCCTGGCCATCCCAGCGACGTTGCAGAGCCGGTTCTCGTCGACCCGTCCCTGCCATATTCTCGCTACCCAGCTCTCGTCTCCCCGCGCAACAACATCGTCAGTCTGGCTCTCGTCGCCTCGACTCTCATTTTCCGGTTCTCATTTCCCCCACCGCTCCGGTTCTCGTTTCCCCAACGCCCCGGTTCTCAGTTCTCTGTCCTCGTTTCCCCACCTCCCCATTCTCGTTTCCCGGTCCTCGTTCACCTAGCAACCCCCGTTTTCGTTTCTTTCCCAACCCTCGTTTTTCGTCGGAGGGCGTGTATGGATTGTCGCTGGCGGTGATTGATCTGGGTTTTCAAGCTGGAAGGTGGATCTGGGTTTTCAAGTGCCAATGGTGGCGCTGACGGTGGCGCTATAAAATTAGGGTTTATAGCGCCGGCAGTGCAAGATAAATTGGGGTTTTTATTTTTTTAAATTTTAAATTAACATTATACATATGTATTATAACGTAAACTATTAAAATACGTGATAGAGTAATCCTCTTGTTTGGGCCACTAAATCGTCTGTCCTAACTAATTATATGAAGCGAAGCTAGAGGGAGGGTAGCTTCTATTTTCACCCCCGGACCTGCGGTTTCCGGCTCTCAAAATACTACCTCAAACACGCAAAACTTGGGTGTCATAATCTGAGCGAGCGGCGGAGCAAGTCCGACGATATGGGCCATAATAAGCAGAGAAGATTCAAGGGCCACAATCAGTCACACCGTGGCAGCCAATCTAGTCGCACTAGTCAACCGGGGTATCACACTTTTTTTTGAACGATTTCATTCTGTTATCATCACATAATAACTTCTGCGTATGCAGGGATGATGGTGGTTCAATACCAATTGACCCAGGTACCAATCTCTGTTTTCTTTTTTTTTAATTTAAAAAAAAAACTGTCTTGCGAGCTATGGAAATAGTGTCTCTCTTCTGCTCTGCCCAAGGTGTTTGATTGATTGCTCCAAAGAAGTGCTGACAAGTTCTTATTTTGGTATCAGCAACTGAAGATGTCGGACCAGTGAGTCCTACAATTCAGCTTGCCATGTGGGTACGTGTGCTCCATTTTATTATGATTAGTAGGTCTGGTTAGTGTATGAACAAGTTCTACATTCTGCTTTTCTCTCTGGATATGGATGTGATCAGCTATAACTTTGTTTGTTGCAGGACTTTGGCCAGTGCGATGCAAAGCGTTGTACAGGGAGAAAGCTTGCAAGATTTGGTTTTATTAAAGAAAGTATCTCTCTTTTCTGAATGGCATAACATGTTACATGTTGTTGATTGTTGACGGAAAAAAGCATTTTTGTTTGAGTCGGTCTGGACGGTCTTTCTGCAAATAAGAAGAAATGAAGATAAAATTTTCAAGATGCATTAATCGGGTCATAGAACTTAAAACTGTTGCACATTGTGTAATAAATTTTTAATATTGCAACTAATTTTTTTTACCTTTTTATTATTATAATAATTAAACCATGTCTTTCCATAGGCTTTATGGAAGGATAGTCTTTCTCAAGACTTTGCCTTTTTGTTGTCTCGTTTTATGCCTGAACTAAAAAATGTAGTCCCATTTGTGCTCAGTGAGATCAAGCATCTCCATCGGTTGATGAATGACATTATTTTGCAGGAGTTACGCGTAGGTAATGGTTTCGGTGGCATAGTTTTAAGGTACCGACTAAAGCTTTGCCACTCCCTTTCATCATTCAATAATTAGAGTCCATTTGTTGAACTAAAATAGGCTCACAAATGGGACTCTAATTATGAGATAGAGGGAGTACTTCATATGACATGGTTTGAAATTTATGCCTCTTGACGGTTAAACTTGATAGATTTTTTTTATGTTGTACTGTTTTACCAGATAAACTTTGAAACTACTGACTTGACATAGGCTGATGTCCTTATCTGCCTAAAGAGCTGCATTAATGTTCTGTTGCATATTTCCATTGTAGTCCTACTGGGCAGCAATGTGTCTCAAGGGAAGATCGGGATTTAATTACTAGGAAAGGTCTAGCTGTTGTAGACTGTTCATGGCACCGGCTAGACGATGTACCTTTTGCAAAATTGCGATGTACTGCTCCTCGTCTTTGTAAGGAATTTATCTAATATTTTGAATTGATTTGATCTTCCTGTGTTCAGAGTTCGTTCACAGGAGTTCCCCATGCATTTCTGCTTGGAAAGCTAAGGAAGAGAAATTTTAGCTTCGTTTTATTTCCTAATTTCTTATGAAATTGAGGATTTATAAGCCCATGATTTATTTGCAATTGTAATTTGTTTTGTTTTCCCAGTAATTTTGAAGTAGTTACATTTTGCAGTGCCATGGTTGGTGGCAGCAAATCCTGTCAATTATGGCCGACCATGTGAACTATCTTGTGTTGAGGCTCTTGCAGCAGCTTTGATAATATGGTACGGAGGAATGCTATATACTTTTCCTTTGCAGTGACTGTTTCTATTACTGACCCTACCTTGCCAAGCTGTAGTCTTGGCTTCATGGATTCATATTTTGTACAAATCCTTTGAAGTTGAATCTTGGGGCATGACTTATAAGATCCTTCGAGCACTGTTTTCTTTTCTCCTTTTCCCTCTTATTTGACAAATTTTAATTTTGGGACCTTTATCTGGTGCACCCTTAATTCATATCTTTTGTGCCCAAAACAGCGGTGAGGAGGAAACTGCAGATCTATTATTGGGAAAGTTTAAATGGGGCCATGCTTTTTTGTCCCTAAACAGGTACCCTGGACCTGCTTATTATCAATATCTTCCCATATTCTCATCCATTATTTTATTTGTCTAATTGATATTCAGCATTCTTGATGTTATATTTCTGTTGAGCTGTTTGAAATAATGTGTTGCTTGGGTTTATTATGGCATAACTTAAAGACGGCTTAGCGTTTTTATTATATGAATGAACACCACACATTTGCCCTTCTGAAATTTGAATGTCAGCATTGCAGAGCAAAATCAATATAAGTAGGAATTTTCTAGGACTTATTACAAATTGAAGACTTGAATTGTGCTCAAGTGGAAGGATTTAGATGTCAAGATGATTTTATTTGATGGATTTCCAATATGTGACGCATGAATTCAACTATTTTGTTTGAGAACCAAAGTGAAGCACATTTCAAATAATATTAAAATTTCTGCTGATCTGAGATTTCTAGAAGAGTAGACAATAAGGGCTCACAAGGATAGAGATATTTGGGGATGACTGATACAATTACTTATACAATTAGATTTGAAATTCTTCAATATTAGAGGCTCCTATGCTGATCTTCAAGACGCGTTGAAATCCATTGCATTTTCAACTTCAAGTATGCCACTAACCAAAAGGATTTACATTGTTGATTTGGAATCTTAAAGCACCCCTACCAAACCCACCTTGGAAAATGACACTTCATATTTCATATTTGTTTCAATTTATGGATAAGAAGCACGATTGATGGAATAAAGGTTGAATCATAGAAATATGTCAAAGCCGTCAGAAATCAGTGATTTTCTTATCTATATCTGTAGTGTTTCCATTTTCTTACTAGTTCTCTAGCTTTTGCTCTTAAGACTGATTACTATTAACAATGGCAGGGAGCTTCTGAAGTCATACTCAGAATGCAACAACGGTGCTGAGATTATTTCCTTCCAAAATGATTGGCTATCCAGGCAAAGCTCACGGGCTTGCAGAAGTCCCGCAAATGTTAAAGGTAGTCTCATAATGTTATTAATAGACCCTTCACATAGATTTTATCCACTACTCTTGTATCATCTCTGCTGGTTTATGTGGTTACTTTTCTTCAATATATGCTTAATGGAGTAGTTAATTATACTGTATCTAAAAGAAAGAATACAAGTGCTCCACTTAAAGTTTAATCTGTTGAAAATAATGAGCCTAATATCTGAAGAAATTTGTCCTGGGATTTGCACAGTGGCCAGTGGTACATTATATGGTTAACGGGAGGAAGAGGGTTTGAATCTTCTCACCCTCTTCATGTTAATTGCATGATGGAATTGCTGCAATACATTAATAGGAGGACTTGCTCTTTTCTTTTTGAATTTCCTATATTACTACAAGTATGTTGTGTAACTAATACGACAGTTATACTGTATACTATTACAATGAGTAAGGGAATGGGAGGGCGAGGTCGGGCTACTCTTTATTTAGTATAAAGCACACATAAGATATATTGTTACGTCTGTTCTCCTGCTATAGCAGTCATCGACTCCATTCTGTGAGCTTTTGTAGTGTCCCCAGCCAAGTCTCATTAATTCTTTATTTTTTGTATCAGGAAAAGATATCAAACCTCCCCAAGAAGATGAGGATTCTGCTAATGAATCTGACGATGGACTTCCACCATTGGAGCGAAATGTGAATCATTTAGACTTGGAAGGCATTGACGATGACGCCGATGATGATGATGATGATGATGAAAGCTCATAATCCTTGTGCTGGAATGAACTGAAATACGTACTATGCAACATTCAGCATTCTGGAGTGGTCAACTCCAGACTGATATCTCTATCTGGGGAAGCAGTGGTCAAGAATGAGTTGAGTTTAGAGTGCAGTTTACTTGTTGAGCTAGTTTTGTATGGGATTTTGAGTTTTTTTTTTTAAACCTAGTTTTTGTCTAGGATTTTTATGTTGGGCTTGTTTGTCATTATTTTAAAATGTCTGTGTAACACATCTATGCTCGAATTTGACATTAAATAAGGTTTGATTAATAATTATAAGATTTAGGGGTTTTTCCTTCAGTTTTTGGAAATATTAAATTTTTTTTTTCATTTATCATATAGTCCATCTCTTGAAAGACAGTCTTTCCAAAGTCATGGAAACACAAATGTTTAAAGTGCAAATTAGAAGAAATGAATATAAAATTTCCGTCTTGCATGAATCGAGTTATAAACTCCGTAACTATTACACGTTGTATAATAAACTTTTAACATTGCAACTAACATTTTTTACCTTTTATTATTTTAATTAAATCTCGTATTTCCCAAAATTTTGCTTTTATCATAAGGCTAATTATAAAATTTTGTATTTAGATGGGAGTTAGTATCTAACTTATGGAAGTTGTAAAATAGGCGTGGTACTAGTAAATATTTATACTCTCTCGGTCCCACCAATAATGACATATTTACTTTTTCAAAATTAAATTTGATAAACTTTGATCATAAATATATATTATCTCAACCACCGTATAATAGAAATTGTTTACTTTCTGTCAAACGAGAATATTGAAGTCATTTTGACTAACCTAAACCCAAGTTGTCTAAAAATAACATACTAATATTATAATATATTATTGGTTTTAATTCTTTACTATATATATCTCAACCACCATATAATAGAAATTGTTTACTTTATGTCAACCGGGGATATTGAAATCATGTTGGCTAACCTAAACCCAAGCTGTTTAAAAATAACATACTCCGTCTGTTTTGTTATTTATGCCAAACTTGCTAAGTTACTATAAATGAATGTTTTCTTTTATTTGACACTCTTTTCATTTTTGGCAAGATTCTTTCAATTTCATCCACTCATTTTACTTTTTTACTTTCTACATTCAATATACATTCATTTTCTTCACCTAAATTAAATCATCTAAAACTATGGTGCCATAAATAAAAAAACGGAGGGAGCTAATATTATAATATATTATTGATTTTAATTCTTTACTATACATAATCAATCATAACTTGTTAAAATATATATAACTTCTAAAGATATATTTAAAACCATAAATATCCCATTGTACTATATCTATATATCACTGAAAAAAATCCAAACACATAATCTGAAATAACAAAAAAAATTTGGATTTTTTAATACAATGATAGAGTACTTTTCAAAGAAATGTGTATACATTTTATGACAACGTCTTATTTTATACCGACTAACTGTTAAATGAGGACATTTTATAATTAGGGAGACCAATAAGGTCATTTGATATTTACTTTTATATATTGCAATGAAGTACATATAATTATGATAACCTTTTAAAAAGAATCCCGACATATAAATAATTACTTTAAAATAATTTGAATGAAATATTATTAAAATAATTAATTTTTATTGCATTCAATGTTTATTGGTTTCTAGCTAAATTAATTATTTCACTTCATAACTCATATTGTTTTGCTTAGGTGACTAAACTTAAAAATTTTAAATAATACTTAATCTCAATATTTTAATTAATAATATCTCGCAATGCGCTATGGTACTCCACTAGTATATATAATAAATACATCATGTGAGTGAGATATTGTTGAATTCATCTTAACATATATTTATAAATATTATTTTTTATGCGGAATTGGTATATGTAGTTAGAGATATTGACGGTCAAACATGATCATTGAAAACCGTGAAAAAATAAATATGTTATTACTGCTGAGACGAGGGAGTAATTTTTATGGAATTACTTATTGAATTATTAATTATTGAGATGCTGTTGTAGAAGTTATCAAGATTTAAAATAAGATTATGCGAAAGTAGAACAAGCGGAGGAGGAGATTGAATTGAGAGAAAAATTACAAAAAGGTGAGGACGGAGGACTAACAAATACGGAAATCACGATGAATAAGGAAAAGGGTTCTCCAAGTCGAAGAAGGTTTCGGATAGTTGGAGCTTCTGTGCACCACCCACCATGCATAAATAGCAGAGAAAAATGGGAATTGGACAGAAAAGGCCATGGCATCGTTCGGAGAACAATTCTCGCGGCTAGCGGGACTGATGTTCATCTGGCGCACCATGGAGCAGCTGGTTCCCCAGGCGGTGCGCACTTACCTGGAGAAATCATGGTCCAAGCTGTTGGCTTATTTCAACCCATACGTCCACATCACCATCCCGGAATACACGAGGGGCGTCAGCAACGAGGCCTACTCATCCATCCGGACTTACCTCGGCGCCAACGCCAAGTCGTGCCGCCGCGCCACCCACCTGACAGCCGACAAGCCCCCCAACAGCAAGTCCCTCGTCATCAGCCTCGGCGAGGGGGAGGAGATCTTCGACCAGTTCATGGGCGCCCGGGTTCAGTGGAAGGCCCGCACCCAGAGATTCCACGACGACTCCTCTTCCCGCCGCGGCAAGGGCGTCCCGCGGGAGAAGAACTCTTACATCCTCGTTTTCCACGACAAGTACAGAGATTTGGTGACGGGGGCGTATTTGGATGCCGTGATCGAAGAGGGGAAGGCCATTGAGCTCAACAACAGGAGGAGGAAGCTCTACTCCAACAACAATGGCGATGACTGGTATTACGATGGAGGTAAATGGAGCCACATCAACTTCCAGCATCCTGCTAATTTCGATACCCTGGCTATGGACCCCAAGAAGAAGCGAGAAATCATGTCCGATCTCGATGCTTTCAAGAGAGGCAAGGATTACTACTCCAAGATCGGCAAGGCCTGGAAGAGGGGCTACCTTCTCCACGGCCCTCCCGGAACCGGCAAGTCCACCATGATTGCGGCCATAGCCAACTACATGGAGTATGATATCTATGATCTCGAACTCACGTCTGTCAACGACAATGCCGAGCTTAAGCAGCTTCTGATCGACACGCGGAGCAAGTCCATCATTGTCATTGAAGACATCGATTGCTCCGTCGACCTTACCGGGAAACGAAAAGCGAACAAGGATAACGATGAAGATGACGATGACGATGACGGCGACAAGGACAAGGAGGACAAGGAGGACAGCAGTAAGCGCAAGGTTACTCTCTCCGGGCTGCTCAATTTTATCGACGGGATATGGTCAGCTTGTGGTCAGGAGAGGATCATCATCTTCACTACCAATCATGTGGATAAACTTGATCCTGCTCTTATTAGAAGGGGAAGAATGGATATGCATATTGAGATGTCTTACTGCAGATTTGAGGCTTTCCAGATACTGGCCAAGAATTACCTGGATATCGATTCACACCCTTTGTTTGGAGAAATCAGACAGCTGTTGGAGGAAAACAACGTTAGTCCTTGTGATGTTGCCGAGAATTTGATGCCAAAGTCTGCTTCCCCAGATGTTGAGGGCTGCCTGATGAGACTGATGGAGGCTATCAAAGCTACCAAGCAAGGATTTGAAGATAAACTGGAAACAAAAACTGACAAACGTAGGTTGCAACATTTGCGGAGTAGATTTAGTTTCTTGAAGAAATCTGCTAAAAAGAGCTAGTGGTGTTAGCTGGTACTGGTTTTACTTCTCTGAGATCTTCTTCATAATGTATTGTATTGGAACAGAATAATTTGGCACATTAAACAAATGAAAAAGCTACCTTTTGCCCCGATGCCTTTTTAAATCTGCCTTGGAACAAAATAAGAGTTGGATGTCATAGTCCTTGTTGTAAGAATAAGAATTACTCCTATATCAATGTCTATTTTTTGAATATATAAAAAACTACTAACACTAATCAGTGGACACATAGATCTAATGGAAAATGGTTATTTAAGTTGCTCATACAAACTCTGCTCCATTTTAAAAAAGAGAAACTTTTTGCTTTGCATCAATCCAAAAACGCATCGTTGTCCCCTGACTCGGTTAAGTCAATAGCTCAGAACAGGTGACTATAATCACACGGGATTCGAAATAATAAGACTAATAAAGTAATAATCAAAACAAAGTTTAAACAAAAATTACATTCCCTAAGAAACTGCTCTCTCAAGATCATCCAGGATGCTGTCAGTGCTTCCCCTCAGTACCACAGTGGCTACAGAATTTCCACCTTCCTCATTTTTTACAACGGTAACCCTCGAACCACCAATTTCCTCAACTGATAGAGAATCAACTTTAGCCAAGATCATCGGGACTTGGAGCACTAAGTTTCAACAGTGCAGCAGTGCCAGTTTTGTGGTAGAATCGGCAAAGCTCAAATTTGGAGCTATTTAAAAAAAAAAAAAACTTGTAGTGCTCGCAAAAATGCAGAGCCATCTCTCCAACTGCCGCCCCACTGACAATTACCTTAGCACCAGATTCTGCAACATATTTTATCAGCCCCTCAACCTTAGATTCCACTGTCTTCGACGCATGCCTGGGAAATAAGACGACACAAAATATCCTCTTAGCCAAACTGCTTGCTCGCGGTAGCTGCTTTCGTCTGAGAAATGAGCCCCTCCTTATTTCTGACATCCATAATCTCAGAACCAAGCTCCACCAACAGTAAGCAGCGCTAATTCAGTAAATTCTTGGAGAACTTTTGTCAGATACGAAAATATTTCAGCTGAACTTTTACATAAAAGAGAGAGAGATTGTATAAGCAAAGGTAATTATGTACTTGAGATTCTATCTCCACTCCTTCAGATTCATCACCTTGTGTGCCAAAAAAGAATGGTTTAGTTTGCATAAGCAGGTGCAATTGGAGAACTTTCAGAGATCATATATATAGCTAAGAATAAAGAAGAGACAAATGAAACCAAAACTCAGACTTAATGACCTTTTGAGAAGTGCCCGCGCTCACGCTCTTCAGCGTCTATACCCGTCCGTATTCAAACAAAACCGGAGCATCATGTAGTCAAAAGTTCTTGAATAAACTTCCAAAGGATGAAATCATAGCCTATAAATCATGAAGTCCAGGTGAACTACCAAGCTAACATTGTATATTTCCTGGATATTGAGCTGTATATGTATACATAAATTACTAGCAAAGTAGAGAAAATGCAGATATCAATCTTGGAACACAAGCAGATAGAGAGATTTCATAAATTTAGTTTATTTGTGATGAATTGAATTCATTTGTGCTGAATTAAGTTTATGGTGCTGAATTGATTTTTTTGGTAGTTTATTTTTTTCCAAAAAATGAAAAGAATGACTCCCGAAATGATGTCGTACTCATAACCTATTCTATTTTTAGACGAACTACTCGATAAGTAATTGTCGAGAAGCCAAATAAATATTCATTTATTAAATTTTTCTTTCAATGTCGAGTTTATTGGTGCTGAATTTAGTTTACTTGTGTTGAATTTAGTTTATTGATTTTGAATTTAGTTTATTAGTACAGAATTTAATTTATTGGTGATGAAATGCGCTGAAATTGAACCCAACTGGATAAGGCCTTAGGCGGGAAAATCACATATGGCTTTGCATCAAACTGGAAAATCACTCGCTTTACTACTTAAGATGTAAGATCATATACGGCTTCTCACATAAATATGGAAATCACATGCGTCTTCGCATAATATCGAAAATCACCTGGTTCGCAACTAAGCTGGAAAATCACCAACGTATTTGCACAAACAGAAATATGTTACGAATGAGGGTTCTGCAAAATCAAGTTGAGATGGGGGTAAAAATCTGAGGGTTAAATTAGAAAGTCTTCTTTGCCCTTCAAAAAGTCACGCCGACTGAACATGGGTAATGGAAGCTCGATTTAACAGCTTGGAGAGACGGAAGTGGAATGACTTTACATCTTCGTTAGTTGAGGGATAAATAGTGTTAATAAAATTAGAGGGTCAAAGGTTAACGCCGCTAGTGTAATGAGATTGGTTTAGTGGTAAGCCACACTTTGTATAATTGAGAGGTTCATGGTTCAAAACACACCCTCATCAATCATTGTGAATATTAGAGTAATTTGTTGATGGGGATTACCCAGTATCATGGGACCGTGTCGGTGGTCTCCGTTGTGGTTTCCTAACCTGCAGGTGGTCGATGATTGTGAGATCGTGGTGGTTCCGATTTTGTTGATGGTCAATAAATATATTATTGTTTATATATTTATTCAAATACGTAGTCAAAGTTTGACAGTGTTAGCTTGTTAAATAGTAAAATTGCAGTTTAACCTGGGACAGCGGAAAAATTTAATAAATGCAATGTATAAGGTAATAAATAAGTGACATGTCCATAACCTGTCAGGAGACCCATTGTATAAGAATAACAAAGTCCTAGATAAAACGTGTGAATGAAGGGAAGTTAGTGGGATTAGGATCGCTCAACTTGCGAATTCGGATCACATAATCGTCGTCAGTTCCGACATCGGAACTAAGTTTCATTCGCGGTGTCCATTGAAAACTGGAGCTAATAATAACATTCAACGTCAGCTATTGCATAACCTTATTATTTACGTGAAACACAGTGATTGTTCGATAACAACCGTTGAACGTTTGCTCTCAATTATCTTTCGATATTCTGCAATTGTGAAAATATGTTTCAGTGTCGGAACATTTCTAGGACGTCGCTTCCGCACCAAATACCAGAAAATGCACGCATCAAAGCCGTTAACGTCTATTCATGGACTAGTGTTTGACAATTAAATTCTCGTAACGAAAGTATTATCATCACCTGACATTGAATTCATTGTAAATATGTTTTTATATTTATTTTTCAAAATTTTAAACCCATAATAAAAAAAGATATTTATTATTAATTTTGCTTTAGAACAATCAACTAAACAGCTGTAACCGAAAGAGGAACAATATCATATCAAATTCTCCTTATCGACCACCCACACCGGGAAGTCTTTTGTCTTGTACTCTCCTTCTTCTTTCCCCTGCTTTTCCTGCTGCTTTCTGTTTCGACTGCCGGCTCCGGCTCCGGCTCTGGTGCCGGCGACGGCTCCGGCTCCTTCTGGGACAGATGAATGGCTTCAATTAGTCTCTGCAAGCAACTCTCGGCTACATCTCCTGACTTCCTCTTGGGCATTAGATTCTCGGCCACATCGCAGGGGCTTGTATCCGTGCTCTCCAGCAGCTTCCTAACTTGCTCAAACAGAGGATGCGAATCAATCCCCAAGTAATTCTTGGCCAGCACCTTAAAGGCGTCGAACTTGCAGTACGACATCTCGATGTGCATATCCATCCTGCCCCGCCGGATCAGCGCGGGATCAAGCTTCTGGAGGTGGTTGGTGGTGAATATGATGATCCTTTCTTCCCCACAGGCGGACCATATCCCGTCGATGAAGTTGAGCAGACCGGAAAGAGTGACTTTACTCCCCTTCTTATCCTCTCCTTCGCTCGGCTTCTTGCTTTCCCCTTTCCCGGAATCATTCAGATTCTTCCTGGTTCCCGCCAGATCCAGAGAGCAGTCTATATCTTCGATCACTATGATGGACTTGTTACCGATTTCGATAAGGAGCTTCTTTAATTCCGCGTTTTCCATAACAGAAGTGAGCTCCAGATCGTATATGTCGTAGTCCAAGAAATTGGCCATGGCGGCAATCATGGTGGATTTCCCGGTTCCCGGTGGACCGTGGAGGAGATAGCCCCTCTTCCATGGCTTACCAATCTTGGCATAGTACTCCTTTCCGTTCTTGAAAGCATCCAGATCCTCCATGATCCCTTGCTTCTTCTCAGCATCCAAGGCTAGAGTATCGAAACTGGCGGGATGCTGGAAATTGATGTAGCACCACCGCCCGCCTTTCCAAAACCAGTCATCTTGCTTGTTGTTGGTGTAGAGGCGCCGCTTTCGATTCTGGAACTGAATCTCCTTTCCTCGTTTCATTACATGCTCCAAGTACTCTCCCATCACCATATCTCTGTGCCGGGAGTGTACCCTAAGCATGTACGACTTTTTCTCGTAAGGCCTCGTACCATTGTCGGCCTTCATATTTTTCAGGTACGCTCGCCACCGGATCTTGACGTTGTTGAAAACGTCCACGTACTCGTCGCCGTAGTCGAGGCTGATCTCCAGGGACCTGCTGTTGCGGGACTTGTCGGCTTTAAGGAACTCGGCTTTGTGCATGGACTTAGCTCCCAGGTAGCTCTTGATGCAGCTGTATGCTTCGTTGCTGTGGCCGTCGCCGCTGTACTCGTCGAAGGTTACGTGCATACGAGGAAGGAAGTAGCTGAAGCATTTCAGAAGGTAGAGATGGAGGTTGTCCGGTAGGAACTGCTGGAGGGCGCTCCATATAAAGAGAAGCCCCCCAACTGCCGACACTACCTCCGCGATTCCGACACCCATGATCTTCATTGATTTCTCTGCGTCTATCTCCTCTCCTTCATACGGATTTTATAGATGGACTAAACGGTTTTTACAGTGCGGTTGTTGGATTTTTGGCCACTTGTTTTTTCTCCTTGTTTATGCAAAAGATTATATAGAATGACTGTGGAAGTCAACCGATTTGGTTGTTCATCTCGTCTTCTTATTTTATGCATGCTTGGTTGTCGGATTTTGGCCACAGCGAGAGAGAGACGTCTCGACAAAAAAAGAAGAAAAAAGAGAGTCCACTAAGTTTAAAGAGGTCTGGACACGTCACATAGTGTAACTCGGTTGACACAAGTGCGATACTTGAAAACCAGATGAAGCTTCCTCAAACACGCTTCGAAATCATACTTTGTAAAGTAGTTGGCTATAGTGTGAAACCTGGAAGGCACACAAAGAAATTAGCTGGAAAGTCCAATGCCAAAGAAGCTATATACGTTGACAAAATGACGACACGCTGTATAATCTAATACTAATGGTTGGTAAGGTTAGGATTTTTTTTTTGTAAGAGTTCGCTAGGTTGAAAGTGTTAATACAACCTTGCAATCTCAGAAAGTGCCAAAATAACCTTTGACTCCGCTGACTTTTAGTCAATATTCGTTTGGCCGGTTCCGATGAAAAGACGATTTTGCCCCTTCTTTAAAAAATAAAATAAAATAATTTTCTGGTTTCTTTCTTCTGATTTCTTTTTGGCGTGATTTTTTCTAATTTTCTGGTTTATTTTTCACTCCCCTGTCTTCCCTGTTCACAGCGGGGGAGCGACGAGTTCGTTTAATCGATAGACTGGAGCGGTGCTCAAGGCGGAGGAAGCGACGGTAGCAGCGAGTTCGTTCAATAGCCACTGGTCCTCCGTTCAATCGTTGTCTAGAATTTAGGGTTTGGGTTGGGGTGGTAGTCGGGTGGGCTGTAAGTGGTGATCGTGGCGACAGGGTGGCTGTGAGTTGGTATGAGCAACAGGGTGGGCTGTGGGAGGTGGTCTGAGCGATGGAGAATGACGTCATCGAGGTGGTCTGAGCGAACGAAAATTTCCAGCCACCGTTGACTACGGACAGAGACTTACTGGTGGCGTTCTCTCATGTGAAGATAATTCATTCTATTTTATCAGTTTAACAAGTGAAAAATAGGCTTCTTGAAATATACAAAACAATTAAATGATCAACAAAATGTACAGATGCATAAAAATATTTGGAACAAAAATATAGTTGTGGTGGATCATATAAAGCAGGATACATTTGGAAGAAATGGAAACAATTTGTCATAGGAGTAGCGTGAGAACTGATGGAAGTGGGCACTGTGTGACAGATGAGTTGTGTTGCGTAAGGAAAGACAGAATGGCATGGTGAGAGCTGAGAAATGAGTGAATTTTCTGGGATGGAGCGCGACGGCGACAACATTAGGTTTTGAAGAAGAAAGATAAGTTTGTCATAAGGGGTAATTTTGTCATTTCATACTCTAGTCATGCATGATTTCATTTGGTCAATGCTGGAATTAGCGAGTTTAGCTATATCGGCACAAATTTTTGGAAAGTTAGGGTTAGGTTGACACATACAATAATTAGTTAAGGTTAAATTGGCACTTTCTGAGATTACAGGGTTATATTGACACTTTCAGCATAAAGTTAGGGTTATAAATGTATTTATCCCTTTTTGTTAATATAGAAAGAAGAGGCGGAGTAGAGGTTAAGTTTGAGTTTTGCTTTGGCATTACTAGTGCAGATCGAACGAGGTTGTTAACTGCAATTCGTGACACCGCCATTAAACGCATCTAACCACCGTTAAACGAGTTTATCGTTCCCAAACCGTTGTTGATTATCCCAAGCCATAGTGCATATGTATCGTGATTTATTAATTTTAATCGCCGTAAACTCTGCTTATATTATGTTCATGCTGTTTTGATTTCAGACATACAGTCAAGACTTGCGTTTTAGAAGTCGGTTTGTTTAGGATTTAGCAGACGAACATGTACCGGTTTTTGATATCAAAACTAAAGTCAGTTAAACGTATCGGAAGACATTTCAATTTGTGATTGTAGCAATATTTTTATAAACGAGGCTTGTTCCGAAATCGGAACCCCTCTCGCAACATATATGGTTATTATTTCATTTTCTAAATGAAACAGGCATTCAATATACCGAACCACATTTAAGAACAATTACATGTTAGAACTCCAAACCAAAAGTATTTCTCTAACAATGATGTTTAGAACTCCTAAAAAAATTATAGACATAATAAGGAATATCGAAAATCAATTTCCAACATTGAATCTTAAACTAACAAAAGCACATGGAATAAAAATAATTATAATGAAGATGCCAATGTCTTCTTTCTCTAACATGTTGCATGAATCATCAATCTCTTGCCCCAACTTTCACGACGGATTCATTTTTTTGGATTTTGGGAAACACCGAATGGTGCCACCATCATCTTCCGACTTATGTGTAAAAATGTGTCTAACATATAAAAGAACATGTTTTATTATTCAGGAAGAGTTTTATGGGAACGTCACTTAGTCGTGAGGATATTCAATAGTGTACATGTAATAATATGGCCAAATCAAAAGCGTACCTCGCATTCCATCCATAGTATATTCTTATATGCTCATGGTACCAAATGCGAACTAGGGTTTTGGCCATAGTGTATTTCATCGTTGCTCATTTTATTTGCTACCTTGTTAGGGCCCAATTCAACCTCCGGAACCTTGGATAATGCCTTTAACACACATTTATTTAATGCATCAAGCATTATAATAACGACAACATGTGCAAAAAATAATATATAGCGTGAAACAGTGGTTTTCAAATAGAACAAAGGATCGGAATCGTACCGCAAGACCGAAGAACAAAATGTATAGCTAAAACATGGGATCCTGCATTCACTCCACATAAAATGGGTCAATAAAGAAATCTACTTGAATGAATATTTTCATGTGAGTTGGTTATTCCCAAAATATGTGACAGTGTCTTCAACTCGATGGAAAGGGTTATAGAACATGTTGTACCTACGAGATGGGGATAGATTGATGGATAACCCCCAACGTTTCTTGACGGGAACTTATCTACCTTGAGGTATGAGAGGTCGTCGTTGTACCTCTCAAAAATACAATTTATAAGCCCTAAATGCTTACTAAATACAATTAAGTAGATAGTGGAAAGTCGGGGCCGTCCTCAAAGAAGAAGGATTTTCCTAAGGGTTCATACATATAGGAGTGGATATAAGCCTCGATAAAGATATATATATATATATATA
>JAULKM010000012.1:10933047-10961368 GCA_032355605.1 Rubia tinctorum | reverse complement strand
AAATACTCACTCACCCCTCTGCATCCATCTTCAATTGTAACCCCATTCAACATCCATTTGGGGGGCAAATCACCCCCAAAAATAAACAACTCCTCTGCTCATGGATCAAGATAAAGAAAATTAGGCCCACAATAAATACTAGGTTTGGCTCACGAGAAAGAGATCAATTTTTATTAACTGTAAATACTTCCTCAGTTTTTTTATTTATGGCACCATAGATTTAGATGTTTAGATTTAGGTAAAGAAAATGAATAGATGGAATTAAATGTAGAAAGTAAAAAATAGAATGAGTGGATAAAATTGAAAGAATTTTGCCAAAAATAAAAATAGTGTCAAATAAAAAAACATTCATTTATAGTAAGTGTGTCATAAATAACAATACAGAGAAAGTATATCCATGGACTGTCCATAAGGATATGGACAGCTCGTCTTTCTTGAGACTTACTCTAAAATTTAAGTAAAATGAAATAATTAAAAAATACAGTTCAGATTAAGTTCAAAAATAAATATGATAATTAAATTTATATATAATTAAATATAATAGTATAAAAATGAAATTCAAATTAAATACTCCCATTTGATGATAGTTCCATTTAATTAATATTCAATAAAATAACTTTAAAGTAAATTTGATGATAGTTCCATTCAATAAAATAACTTTATATTTTTCCGAAAATGAAGTAATTGTTCGAATAATAAATTTATATCATATATTACAGATTAGCACTGACAGCGGACCCATTGATAAAAGCCGATGTATACGAGAAAGGGGGATCTGTGTGCTGGCTAGACATGAAAGACATAGTGTGTATGTGCAGGAACATTTGCAGGAAATTGTGCAAGATCGCGAGGTACCTGTTGAGTCGCCTTCTTCTAGGCCCAGTGATGATTTTGATCAAATGCCAATCTGGGATGGTCCGGATCTCGATATTATCACTAATGGTGGAGTGTATCCATGTCGTGAGGAAGAAAACTGGCAATCATTGTTGCAATATAAATTTGGGGATTAAGCACCCATCTCTAACCCATATGATGGTTGTGGTGTAGAACCACCACCGGACACCGTGGGCAGCGAGGGTACAAGCAATGTTTCCCACGGTGGCCTAGCTACGATGAGTTTGCAAGTGTAGGTTGAAATTTCAGCACCTCTTGGTGGAGGAGGTAGACATAGATGTTGGAATAGAGCTGGTTGTCTTCAAGTGGATAAGGAAATATTGGTGAGGCTGTCCTGACAGGGGTGTTAGGAACAAGAGAAAGCATGTTGCAGATAAAGTATGGTTTGTGTGTGGGGCGATGGGTGGTGGCCTGCAAGATGACCTTATCATACCCAGCTTCGGAGGCCATGTCGCAGTTGATATTTGGAATGGTAAAAAGCAAGGTGTGCTGAAATGCTATAGACGTGCAACTCTTTGTAAGAAGCTAACCACTACTCTTTCGGATTACAACAATGTTGTTCAGGCTAGGATACATGCGATTGGGTTATCGCACCTTCCAGCGATTATGTTCAAGTACCTTGACATGGCGTTGATATTTGCTTTTGTCGAGAGGTGGCAGCCGGACACGAACACATTCCACATGCCTTTCGGGGAGATGACAATCCTACCAATGTTGAGATGATTCTCAAAATTCCTATTGATGGTGGTTCTGTTGCTAGCACTATTTCGGTGGAGGTCATTCGGGATGCAAGTGATGAAATGTTTGGGAAAGATATGGAGTCCTTCCTGCGGGAAGACTGGAATGGGGATGGACAATCATTGATGGTCATGTGTGTAGCGGAGGGTCAGAGCGATAACTTCCAATTCATGAGCTACTAGTTGACCCTTTTTTTGTCAACTCTCTTTGTTGATTACGTAGGAACTAAGGTTAGAACACACTTGCTCCCTGTAGCTGATTTGTAATTACCGTGGAGCTCTACAACCCTAGCCTATTTGTATTTTAGTTAAGCATTGCCTCTAGATCCAAGGCCCCACTGGCTATGTGGATGTTGCACACTGTTGCAAGCATGGATCTACGAGTACTTTCCCATGTTTCATCCAAGACAGAGTACATTGCCACCTCAGTCGAGGTGAGCTAACCGGTGGCACTCTAGAGATAAAATGAGGAAAGATACTCAGCTTCTTGTAACCATCAGGCGCTAACTAGATGTTGTACAAGCTCACCAGGTATGATTATCATGTTTTAAATTTAGTGTGAAAATTATGATTTTGACCTTGCTAGCTGATTGACTGTTGCAATTTTTGGTAACAACTACAGATAGATTGGATGCCATATCGAAATAACATAGCCAGGGACGAGAAGGGGATGACTCATTACCGCGGCGTGATTCGATACCTTGGAGTAATGGAGGTGTACATGCCTAAATGATTAGTGCGTCAGTTTGGTGTCGTGCAGGGTATACCTACAACATTATGATTGTGCCAAAACCTTTCGCCAAGTCCGCTGATCCCTAGGGCTATTCAGTTACCTACTCAGAGAATATGCAATTAATGTTATGGGACAATTTTTACGCATGGCACCATGGCTAACAAACCGAGTTTCCTATTGCCACCAATTCATTCGAATGTACCTTGGATTACGAGGATTGGTTCACGACTCAATCTCACTCCTTGATCACAAATCCTGACCATGTTGGTACCAGATGCAGAGCAGATTCAACCAATCTTGATGTATTGTTAAGTCTTCTTTGAATATTTTCTTTAATTTTAATAAATATATGTTATTAAATATAATAATACATGTTTCATGTATCTCAGTTGAATTCTATGATGAGCGACTTAGATCCGTTCGACTCTACAAACATTCACAAAGTACAATTTTCGCGTATGCAGCACCATTTATTGTCTACATGGATCCAACTTCGCGAGGAGTACCATAGATGCCACGGTTATGATCTCATTCCCTAGGAGATTGGTTCATTTATGTAATCCATACTGTTTTCTTATTTTGGTTTTTTATGTACTCCGTACTGTTTGTTCAGTTTGTTTCATTCATGTACTTCAAACTGTTTTATTGTGTCCAATGTCATAACCCTTGTATAATTCAATGTGATTCATTACATTCATTTCATATAAATATATTTTTGAAAATAAAGTTCATCAAACACATATTGTAAGAATAACAGTCCAAGGTAACTAATGGGGTTGTCTTAAAAATACATAGCATGCTTCAATTAATTAAGGTTGCGTGTATGCTTTGTTCCAAGCCACCATTCTCTTACGAAAAGGTAACTCCCACCCAACAAAATCTGACTTTCTGCAAACCGTCCACAGGTAAGCCACAAGGGGCATGGGGTAGTTTCCCTTGACATGTATCCTTACAAAATGGTATGCACTGTGTACATACGCAATGTGTAGCTCTCTCCTTGTTCCCTCCTCCCTCCCGCCCGCTCTCAATGGAAAACTGTACAATAATATTCTGCAGACCCAATCCCGGTGATGTAGTATAAACCTACAACCGTGTTGTAGTAGGTGGCTACAGGAACATATTTGCAATAACCATAAACCAATGTTCACGTCCACATGGACCTTTGGAGTGTTTTATAGGGGTCCTGTACAATTAAATACCCTCCTTCGAACTATATA
This sequence comes from Rubia tinctorum, assembly GCA_032355605.1. NCBI lineage: Eukaryota > Viridiplantae > Streptophyta > Magnoliopsida > Gentianales > Rubiaceae > Rubia > Rubia tinctorum. Next base: position 10,957,787 of record JAULKM010000012.1, on the reverse strand, counting down.
TGGGAACATAATCAGGCCAATGAGCCGATAACTCATTATATACCACCTGACGTGCTCCAGACTAGTCATCATCACCATCTACATGGAAGCCATCTGCGACACATCTAAAGTCACATTTTCCATCAATCTCCACATTGTTCCAGCCCTTGATGTAACACTTGATAATGTGGGGGACACTTTCAAGATTGGGAAATGTCGATGCGGGAGAAACATTCCAATCAGAACACAATATTTACACTCTTACGGAGTGATATTACTATGACATTACACTCAAATGACTTGAGAATAGTTGGTAAACTTATCGTGTCGACTCGCTCACCTTGATGAACCGCAACCCGGTGACCTTGAACTATGCCCGCTAGGACCCGTAGCACCTATTCATATGCTCGTGGTAGCTCAGTGACATCCTAGTATATCTTGACTGGGGGACCTGCTCTCTTGGTATAACACGTGTCCTCGTAACATTAGTCGGCTCTTCAATTCCATAGTTCTCTGGATGCAACTACTCATCTATGTAGCTAGAAACTCGATGGAGAATTGATGGGTCACTACTGGCCTGCTCCTCCAATTGACTGTTGAATAATGCTTGGTCCTGATCAGCCCTGGAAATATTTTCTGCGGTGTGCGAGCTATCACCTAGTACTAGTGTCTTAAAGAATGGATGAATGTCATCCAAATATAAGGGGATTCCTTGATCAATTGTCGTCTGCATGACACAAGCACATGGTATTCCATGCGTCCAACACAATACACAACTAGAACATGCATAAACCTATGATCCAAGTGTTTCCATCCTTGTAATCTCGTCCGTCAATTTATCCAGGCAATATTTTGACACATTATTGAAAACTTTGTGGAAAAGGATTCTACAGTGCAATCTACAAGTGCAAGTTTGTGATTTTTTTGAGGTTGTCCTTGATCATAGTAATATGGCCGGCTATCAGCAGGTTAACATGCCTCTATATTGTATCCAGGGAAGCCGTAGAAATTTTTAACCACCATTTCAATGACAAATGTGCGCTTTCGACACGATATGTAGTTGTGTTCCCAAAATGAATAAATTCATTCGTTCATGTTCGAATAAATTTCTCCTTATGGGGGTTGAGCTATGTTGTTTCAATGTAACTAATAACAGTTTCGCTCCAAGACTAACCATCCCTCAAATCTCTCAATGTTGTTTCGTAGGCAACAATGGTGGAGGCATTGCAAACCCGTGGCCATGCACCACTTTTGAAGTATGCCATGTTCCTCTTACTCTCTATTAACACAGTAACATGTGCATCTACGTCCTTGTTAATAAGCCAAGTACAAAGAAAATGCTTCAAGTCCAGAAACACTACCTGAACCGACATAATCAATCCCAGCTCAAGATCTATGACTACTACCTCAGGGAATGGTTCATCCACAAGCAAGCTCCTCAGTGCGTGAAGAACCCACTCATAAGTATCTGATGTTTCTTCGACAATAATGGCATAGGCGATCAGGAAATTCAGGTTACACAGAGACATGCGAACTATCTCAATGAAGGGCATGCCATATCGATTTGTCTTGTACGTTGAATGGATGACCACAATCCATGGATAAGTATGAAATTCCACCATATCTTCAGGATGATCCAAGAATAAACGTATCAAAGTACTATCAAGTGATGAACGTTAACTAGTGACATACCCATTGGAGGTGGCAAGGTGGAAAAAATTCTCAGCTGTGTTGCGCTCTGCCTCGCTTTCTTTTTCACAAGCCGATTGCTCATTATATATGTGCCTAATAGTTTGATTCAGTGTCGGATATGAACTACTCAGTCTCACACTGATATGCCTGGGAGCTATATCGGCATCTGTCAAGTCTCTTATCATTTGACTCGTCTCGGCATGGATCCCGCTACTTTGTCTATTCCCCTCAGTGTATGCTGAAAATTGGTGGTTGTGTGTCCCTTACCGAATATCCTTGCATGGTTTAATGTTCCTACCCTCCTCTGTGTTACCCTCTTACATGAAAATCATGAAAGGGTAATAACAACTTCTTATCAATGTGTTACTTTTTCGGACGATATCTGAATCGCTCATATCGACAGCCTTATCAAATGGACCCCGACTGCAAATACAATATATCCTTTGGGGCCCATTCTTATTTTTCTTGTACAAAGACATGATAAGTTCAAATCTTACACGAAGGGCAGTCCGTTGTAGGTAGGAATAAACTTCCATATGACTAGGAAACATATATGCAGTCGCGAATGCTGAGCAACAATTCTCCCCTGCAACCGCTCCATATGAGTCATCGTCATTCTTAAATAACATTATATATCATATAATTATTTTCACGAATATATAATTCCAAACACAATAATGCCATACATCTATCTAATAACTAATAAAAAATAACACTTACACTTTTTTATGATTTATTTTTGTAAAATTCTTTCACTTCTCTAAATGAAATATACAAACAACATATACCCTAACGTGAAATTAAATTCACATAATTTTCACATCCATTGATGAAATATAGTACCACATTAAATTTAACATATACATATATCTTTAGTGTATACGTCATTATAATAAGTGTATAAAAACCACCTATACGCATTTAAATTAACATAATTCTCGGTGATGAAATCTATAACCACATTATTCTACATCCACGTTTATAACCAATGGTATATACATCTGATACGATGTCAAAAATATCATTTATTACATTTTTCTTAGTTTAGTATTTTTATGAGTTTAACACTATACTCTTTTTCCCATTGGGTTTTTTAATGAGGTAATATGCTCCTATTTAGAATTAATATAGAAATATTGTAATTTAGGAGATTTGATTAGAATTAGATTTGGTAGATTTAGATAAGCTAGATTCATGCAAGAATTCATCCAATATTTGGATTGATTTACTTGGATGAATAGGGTCATCATTTATATTTAAATTAGGTAGTTTAATTAGATATGGTATTAGCTTCTTAAATCTGTCATAAGTCATTCCAGTTTCTAATTATACTGGCCGAATTATGCCCTATAAATAGGGGAGGCCTTTGGATGAATTTTACAACATTATTATCAATCAAAAATTTAGATTTTCGAGTTTATTGCTTGCAAGCATTAATTTTCATTGTTGCTTAATCCTGCGAGTTAATTAAGTATCAATACCCTTTGTGAACTAATCATGCGGGCTAGTTAGTGAACAAAGAACCCCTTATTTGCTAGTTAATCCTGCGGACTAGTTAGCAAACAAATTCATAAATTGAAAGCCAGTCCCGGAAGCTAGTTGGTGATCAATTCAAGTTGAGAGTAATCTCGAGGGCTAGTTATTCATCAATTCGTGCGATCAAGTGAGGGTTTGCAGATCCCTTCATTCGGTCAAAGATATTAATTTCGCAACCCAGAGTTTTCACAAGGAGATTCATATCAACATCATTCTAATAAGTAATAAAAGACACCTACACATTTTATAACTTAGTTATACATGTACCAACTTTTCTCAAAATTATATGTTATATGTTACATTTCCTCAATAGCTTACCAACAATTATCAACACATTATTAGAACCACGTAAAATTATGTTAGTAGGACCTTAAGAAATTATGTTACTTATAAATATAGAAATAACGTGATGAACTAAAATATTGTAAAATTTAAATAATTTTCACTACTAATCAAGAATTTTATAACCACATTAAATTCACGATATATATTGTGTGCATATCATTCTTATAAATAATGAATAACATCTATATATTTTATAACTTATTTTTTGTAAATTCGTTCATTTAACTAAGATAAAAATAATAATATGTTAATCAACAGTAAATTAAATTAACATATTTTCAACTATTAATGAGGAAATTAATAAAAAAATAAATTTAATCTATGGAGACATCCATAGGCAATGAAATGTTAAACAACTATATATATATAAAATGAAAATAAAATATCACAAATATTAATGATGAAATAAAATATAAGTTTCTATTTAAACAACTAATAAACCATAACTTTAACTAGTAATTATTACACAAAACTGTATAAAATAAATATCTAAACAACGATTGATTTAAAATATACATCTAAAGACATGGGGCTTTCAACACCCAAATTTAGAGTAAAAAGTGAGTATTTTGTACAAAACAAACATTTTTACTGCCTATTTTATAGAAAAACTTATTACTGTTGTCTTATTAAATGACATTAAATGTGGGTGGAATGGAGTTGGGCAAAAGAGAAGAAAGGAGAAGGAAATGGGAAGGAAAGGAGAACCGGAGGCACAAAAAAGGATACGAGAATCGGGGGCACAAAAAAGGGAACGAAAATCGGGAGCAAAAAAAAAGGGAAACGAGAACCACGGGGAAAGGAGAAACAAGAACCACAAAGCTGGGGAAAACGAGAACGACGGAGCCATGGTGCTGCTCGGGGAAACGAGATCCACGGAGAGGCGAGGCAACGAGAACCATAACGGGGTGAGGCAACGAGAGGCAGGTGGGACGAGGCGATGAGATGCAGGCGGGGCGAGGCGACAAGCACAAGGGCAAGGCGGCGCGATAGAAATCGAGGCGGGGACGGCGATGGTCGGGGAAGGGAACCGAGTTGGAGACGGCAATGGGCAGAGATTGGAACCTTAGTTCCGGTGTGTCGGCTTGCCGAGAACTGCGACCCACGCCGGAGAGATGGAGAAGACACCGGCGAACTCAACCTCCGGCGACACCACCTTCGCCGAACACCACCAACTCCGGCAAACACCGACGACAGCTGGCGAACACCGAACACCACTTTAAAGTTAATTTTTAATTTTGATTAATTATAAATATTATGAACTATTAATTTTCTTTCTTCATTAAAATAAATTCAAAATACATATAATATATCAATAGTACAAATACAAGGCATGATTTAGTAAAATACAGGACGTGATATAGCGATTCACAATTATTATTTTTTATACATCAGCCGCATAGTCCGTGCGTTGTATGTTAAATTACTTCTCTTTGTGTGAAGCCTAAACTAGATCACTCTTACTAAAAATGCTTTTTCCTTGCCTAATGGGAGGGTTTGGTACACTCATAAACTCGTCTGATAGTGGGGGAAAAACAAATGTTAATGATGCAAGTATGATTTGTGTTACTCTAAAAAGAAACTGTGAATTCGAGCTTTACAAATTTAATCAAACTCGAATTAGAAATTCCTACAGAGCGCCCGTCCTAAAAGAGAGTAAAAACATTAGGCAAAGCTGTAGCGGTCAAACAAATCTGGCTTTCGGTTGCAGGAAGATTTGGAACAAAAAGTGGGAGGAATATAATATGGAGCGCAGAAAGTTGGGCTACTTTGCTCCTCATCATCATCATCAAATGTTTAAATCCGTGTCAGAATATCTCTATATGAGACAGACACTCTCACACTCTGCAATCCTTTCCTTAGAAAAACTCCTTTTTCCCTTTCGAGCTTGAGGCCCTCTTCTTCCTAGCTTCCCCTACTACGCACGCTAAACGACTCAACTAAATCATTACTCCCTCCGTCCTGGACTAAGGCCCTATTCAACAGAGCTGAAACAGAAATGGGGTAAAATGGTTGGAAATGACCTAAGATTGTTGAAGATCACTGGGGATGAGATGAGATTGTTGGAGCTCAACTGAGAATTTTGGAGATAATGAGCGGTTACTTGAGATAATTGGAGATGCTGAGAGCTGAGCATAGATTATTGGAGATGATGAGAGCTGAGTTCAAATTATTGGAGTTGAACTGAACTAGATTTGAATATATAAAAATATAATGAACTGAACTTTATTTAAATAATTTAAAATACTAAATTCAACGAAATTAAATTTTGCTAAAATTAAATAAAGTGATAAAACATGAATTATAGGCCTTAACAAAACTGAATTCAACTAAACCGAATTAAATTAAATTAAATTAAAATGAATTAAATAAGCTAGAAAAAACATGACATTATTGAGAGTGATAATTCACCATATTTGGTGTGTTTGCCATATTAGTAATATACATTACAACAAATCTAGATACAATGAATCTAGACTAATTTATATATGTACAATACAATCAAGATCAGTCAAAGGATTGAGATCAATCAGTCTCACCGCCCCACCCCCTCAAACTAAGCGTCAGGTTACAGGATATCTACACAAACTTGGAACGAAACATAAAAAATAAAGTAATAGACAAACCCTTAGTGAAAATATCAGCCACCTGTAGAGAAGATGAAACGTGACTCACTCGAACCTTGCCAGAAGCAACCAACTCACGGACAAAATGGTAGTCAATGTTAATGTGTTTGGCCCACTTGTGCGCAACCGGATTCTAAACGAGAAAGATGGCACTACTGTTGTCACAAAACAAAAGCAGGGACGGGGAGAGAGGAACCCAGAGTTCATTGAGGAGATTGAACAACAAAGCAAACTCAGCAGTTGTGTTGGCCACATCACGATATTCTGATTCACAACTGGATCGAGAAACGGTGGGTTGCTTTTTGGCACTCTAAAAAACAAGATTTACACCAAGTAATATGGTATAACCATAGGTGGATCTGCGAGTCTTGAGACAATGGGCCTAATCAGTATCCGAATAACCCAAAATCAAAGAACACAGGGAGACGACCGAAAAGAAAGACTATAATGAAGCGCACCACACACATAATGGAGAATACGAGTGATAGCTTGATAGTGATCATCGCGAGGCGTCTAAAGGAATTGGCTAACAGAATTCACCGCATACGACATATCAAGCCTGGTAATGGTCAAATACTGCAACACACCTACAAACGAGCGATAGAGTTTGAGATTAGAGAATTTGGAACTCGAATAGATAAGAAGTTGAGAGCCAGGAACAAGCGGTGTAGAGATAGGAGCAGTACCTGTCATACCTGCTCGCTAAATAATCTACACAGCATACTTAGCTTGCCCTAAAAACAAGCCAGTAGAAGTGCGAGAGACTTCTAATCCCAAAATGTAGTGAAGAGAGCCAAGATCCTTGATGGAAAACTCAGAGTCAGTGAGAGAGATAAAAAAGGCAAATGAGAGTAGGATCATTGCCAGTGAGAATGATGTTATCAACATACACCAGAAGATACAATACCTTCAAGCCCTGGGAGAAAGTGAAAAGAGAAGTGTCAGCCGAGCTACACCAAAATCCCAAACGACACAAGTAAGAGATGAAGAGTTAAAACCAAGCCCGGGGAGCCTATTTAAGGTTGTAAATGGCCTTGTGTAGACTACAAATGTATTTGGGATGGATAGGATCCTTGTAGCCAGATGGTGGTTCCATGTGAACAAGGGCATCAAGAAGACCATTAAGGAATGTATTCTTTACGTCCAACTGATGAAACGCCAGTGAAAAGCAGTTGCAAGAGTCAAAATAACCAGAATAGTAGATGCTTTGACTACAGGGCTGAAGGTATGTGGAAGTCAAATCCTGGCACCTGAGAGAAACCCTTAACGACCAGTTGAGCTTGCCAGCTTGGTATCGATCAAATATATAGTTGGGACGATGCTTAAGTTGATTTACCCCATTAGAACCAACAATGATAACACCATATGGTCTAGGGACAAGATCCCAAGTGTGCTGATGTCACAAAGCCCCTACTTCTTCATCAATGGCAGCCACCTGTCGCGGATCCTTAAGGGCATGGCAAAAATTGGGAGTTTCGTTCTGAGCTAGAAGAGCCGCAAGAAAACCTGTAATTACAAAATCTCAGTAAACCCGTGCTACAAGACTGCCTATCTGAGATCTAGTTGTCATACGATGACTCGGCCTTGGTGGCAGGGGCAAAGGATAGAAAATTGGTAACAGTGGTGGAGAGTCATGAGTGGGCGATGCTGGTTTTGAGAGCGGTGTCGGAGATTCAATAGGTGAGGTGGTGGTGCAGCTAATGCAGAACGAGGTGAAGCATCAAAATCAAGATCAATAAAAACCAAGACATCCAAGGAGTCCTGAGCGGTGGGAGAAGTTTCAATGGAAGAAGGAAGTGAAGTCTCACCAAAGCGAGCATGCTGAGTAAGATAAACTTTCTTAGTGTTTGGATCTAGATAGCGAAAACCCTTATACTACGAGTAGTACCCAACAAAAATTCATGGAATGCTACGAGGGACTAATTTTTGCGGAGCAATAGTCGAGTAAAGGGATAAACTCTGCATCCAAATGGGTGAAAATTGGAGTAGTCTGGTTGATGACCAAAAACTAGAAAGTATAGGGAGACATTACGAAGAACATGTGTGGGTAGCTTGTTGATGATATAGGTAGTTGTAGCAAAAGAAGCATCCATACAATGGTAAGTGAAAGTGATAAAGCATAAATAACCTCATTTCTATGATGTGACGGTGTTTGCGCTCTGCTCTACCATTTTATTCTGGAGTAGACGGACAAGAGATCTGATGAAAAATACCCTTAGCTGCGAAATGAGACTGCATGCGAGTATTTGTGAATTCAGTACCACCATCACTTGAAACACTTTGATGAAACAGGAGAACTGATTTTTGACAAATTGCTGAAACTGCAGAAAATATCAAAGAAATCCCATTTCCGTTTTAGATGATAATACCAGGTGAATCGTGACAATTCATCAACAAATATGTCATAATAGGAAATACCATTTTCTGATAAAATTGGGGGTGGGCCCCATAAATCACAATGCAACAAATCAAGAAAAAAACTTAGGCCGTTTGGGATTGTCCACAAAAGAAAGCTTTTTCCCTTAGTCATTCACATGGAGAACAAATTGAGGAATTAGGCAACAAATAGGTGACCTCAATAAGGTTCAACTTGTTTAAAATCAAAGACATAAAAAGAAGTATGGCCTAATTTAGTATGTCAAATCTCATATGAACTCTATGTTTATTTGCTTGAACATAGGCAACAAGAGCACTGCCACCATGTTCAAGCACATTTAGATCACACTCACATCACCCTTGGCCCATGACCTCCTTTGTTAACCATTTCTAAATCACAAACGAATTCTCATCAAAATAAATCACAACATTTAAATCTTTTGTGAGTTTTCTAATAGAAAGCAAATAATTTGCAACATCAGGGACCACCAATAGATATGATAATAAGAGGTTACAAGAAAATTGACGGCGCCCTACATAAGTAATAGAAATAGGATGACCATTAGCAATAGAAACAGAATGGTTACCAGTATAGGGAACAACACTACCAAGACTCGAACATGAAGATGCCATATGATTTGTGGCTCCAGAATATAAATTGGTTCCAACAGTGTCTTCAAGAGAGGCTGAAGATTGGAATGCTTCAGCCAAATGAGCCGAGTCATAATGACGGGATGAGGATGAATATTTGTAACAATTCATAGCCTTATAACCAAAACTATGGCAAAGCTAACATGTTGGATTCCACCGTTTCTTAGAACCTGAACCTGATCTGCCAGGAAAACATTCCCTGCAACCAAAACCTCTACCACGGGTACGATGGTGGTCTACACGCCTCGAATGCCAGGAAAATTGGACTTGAGGCATCAAAGGCTACATAAGAAGTCTCGGTACCTTTTCTGGAACCTTGGGTCTGATGGAAGATTGCATGCACTACAAAAAAATCACTCTATTTGCTACATTTTTTGGGTCTCAATAATGACATCAACAAGTGTAGTTAATTTTTTCCATGCACTTCAAAAAAGTGTAGTAGCGGTGGGTGTAGCGAAAAAAATAGTACTCTTGAAGGCGTAGAAAATGATTTCTACACCTCAAAGCGTATCAGTTAAAGACTACATATGGAAGTGTATTTAAAAAATACTACAACTTGAAGTGTAGAGACAATCATTGCACCACGAAACATTTGGTTCACTCATTCCAATTCCTAAAAAAATAGAGAAAATAGGGAGAAAGAAAAGAGGTCGTTACATGAAAAGAGGCCGCCCGCAACCATGGAGTCTCTGATGTCTAAACATATCAGTCTCCGAGCTACCGAATGGTTGCGAGAAGGTGCCGATTGACACTAATGCAGACGCCAAAACTCCATTCGGTGAAGCCTCAATCGCCAAAGCTCCAATTGCCAAAGCTTTAATCGACGACCGGATTTAGGCGACGGGAGCTGATACGCCGCAGGTATTTTGCCAGAAGACATTGCAAACACCACCGCTCAATTCATCAACTTCGAATCGTAGAGAGAATCACCGGAGAAAGAAAAACACGCAGCAGAGTGTACACTATGTGAAACAGGAATGGTGAAATGGGAAGCGTACGATTAATTGCAACAGCGGGTTTACTTGTCGAGGCTCCTCCAGGCTCTCCGACAGGTGAGAAATGGAACGGCGGTTCCGGCGAAGAAGCGTGGTGGCGTTGTGCGCAAGGCGACGGACAGAGGCAGTTACCGGCGGTTTTTGCTCGGTTACAGAATGATGCAGAGGAGAAAAATGAAGAAGCGAAAAAAATGGAAAATTTCTTATAAATTTCCAAATATACATGATTTTTTATAATCGCACAATGGACCTCTAAATTTATTAACATATTTATAAAAAAACTTCACAAAAATTAAAATTTACAGTAATTACATAATACACCCTACCTAAAGTTTAGGGTGCATAAAACAAAACTTTGTAGATATTGATATCATAAGGAGTAGTGATAGTTCGTGAAAATAGTTAAATGGTAAAAATTTGGTTAAAATGAATTTAATTTTATATTTTTCAACTAAATTAATTTGAAATGAATTAAATTAAAATTAACTCAATTAAATTGTATACAATATTTTATTATAAATTAAATTAAACTGAATTTTAGTGTAAATTTAATTAAATTTCTAATAAGTTTACAAAAACTAAGGCATGAGGCTATGTTTGATATGACTTATAAACTAGTTTATTTATAATTTATGATGGTTGATCCTTGGTGAATAGAAGATAACTATATTTAAAATAAGCATAAGATATATTTTAGCACAAAAATAACTTACACTTAAGAATGCAATAACATAATTACATGTTTAGTAAAATTGTAATTACTAGTCTAGATGTAGTAAGTGATATGGAAAATGTAGCAAATTTTATTTACTCTTGTTAGTGTACTAATATTTCTTACACCTTGAAATGTAATGAAGTACTATCACATGTTAAGCTGTGGCGAATGATGTAAGTAAGTGTAATTAATTTTACTACGTTTGTGCATGTATTTAGTTTCACTACACTTTTCTTATGTGTAACTAAAATTATGTAGTTATTGGACTTTTTTTTGTAGTGATGGTTATGAGTTTGAGCTACAATATCTACTTACGATGGAAATGGGTTTTAGCACCGCTGTACATTTGTAACCGGTTCCCAAAGCCCGCGTGAAGGTGATCACCCGGTCACGAGCTACCACCAGAGATCTGATTGAAGCGAGATGATCCACAACTCCTTTGAACCAGCGATGAAACATAAGTACGGAGGAGGTGCCACGGCGGACGCTGTGCAATTCATCATGAAGCTGCATTTCTTGCCACATAGAAGTATTATCGAACGCGACGTCAAGAGAATCACACATCTCCTTCACGGTGGAGAAGTCGATTGTTTACAACATGGTTTCCTCAGTCAATGACGAGCGTAAGAGCTCCTGGAGATGCTTGTCTTGGGCTTTCCATGTCTCCAACATAAAAGGAGCAGCGTCACCGGAACTGGAGGAATCCGTCAAGGATGAAGCTTCAATTAAAAAAGATGCCAACTTAGAAGCATTAGCAGCGCAAGAGGGACAGGGGACAGGGGACCTAGCCATCGAGAAATCTGTATAAACCTTCCGATTCGAGAAACACTTGAACCTGCGATTTCCACATCATATAGTTGCCAAGAGTGAGTTTGATGGGCAACATATGAATTAAAGTGGAGTTTCTAGATGGGGAAGAAGAAGCCATGACAGGTAAGGTTGATATGCTCGGAAAAGAAAAAGAACTGGAAAGGAAAAAGGATATATGGCCTAGGATCAGAAAAGGGAAGGTTTAATTTTTCATGTATGATACCATGGGAGTGTGATAATTCACCACATATGGTATGTTTTTCATAATAGCAATATATAGATTACAATAAGTATAGATACAATGAATCTAGATTAATTCATATATGTACATGACAATCAAGATCAATCATAGAATTAATCTGTATCAATCTATACTCTATCAATTATTATGAAATTTAATTTAATGAAATGAACTAAACATAAATAAACTGAAATACCTATTTTAGACTATTAGATTACCAAGGAGTTACAGATATGCATAATTTTTTTAATGAAGATCGCAAACAGGTTATGGGAGAAGTTTGCAGTGGTATAGTTTTGCAAATTTAGAACGATATTGGATGCAATGATCAGGCGCAAAGTGCCGATGAAGAAATATGATTAGTTGTGGATGAAACTGTTTCCAGTCATTCTTTAGCAATAATTGAACTACCATATGTAATTTAGCAAATAAGAATGTTGTATTTGATCTATGTATTTCGTGCTATTTATATTATGTGGTTGTTGAATGTATATTTTGTGGCTTATGATCTGAGAAATCGAGGGTTTGAACGAAATTGAGAGAGGAAAGGCAGTTGACGAGAGGAGGATTCAACACTTCTATTTTATTATACTAAGGTCCCTGAACTTTTAGTAAGATTTTAAAATGAACCCCGAAATAAAAAAATAATTGTAATCTGACTCCAAAAATATAAAAATAATGCGATTTATTATATCCAGGTGACTTTTTCAATTTATTATGATGAGTATTTACAGCTTAAAAAGTGGTTGAAGAAAGTACTAAGTGGCTTATTATTTTTGTTAATTAAGATATGATGGTTTTTTACAACAGAACCATTACTTTTTATAAGAAAGAATTAAGTTAATTATAATTAATATGAGATTTTTACTACCAAATTTGATTTCTAGTTGTAAATCTTTATTTTCTACAACCACTATTATACCCCTTGCATAATTTTTGTTGAAAAAGAGGGTGTTTTCTTGTAATGTATATATTGAACCGAACTAAACTACATTTGAATAATAGACCTCAATAAGGTCATTTAAAGAAATTTACTTTTGATTATCCAAAATAAATTCGACTGAACTGAACTGAATTCAACTCCTTGTCAAGTATTAAAATTTACTGAATTCAACTTCATTCCATTGAACTTATACTAATTCAAATAGCGTAAATAAACTCATTTTCATTAAGTGAACTGAATTCAGCAGAACCAATAGGAATAGACTAAATTGAAATAAAATTAAACATAGTGAAAAAACATTAATAGTAACCTAAACAACATCATTTTCATCAGAGTAAAGTTAGTAGTACTAAACTGGACTGAACTGAATTCAACTAAATTGATGTAAATTCCAAAAAATAAAAATAAAAAATAATAATCCTTATGTTCCGATTTAAATAATATTTACTAAAATATTAATATTTCAAATAAATTTCATAACAATCTGAATTGAAGAAAAAATTGAATAGAATTGAATATAGTTGAGATGAGATTATTAAAGCTGAGAAGAGTTGAGCTGAGATTATTGGAGACTATTGGAGTTGAGATGAAATTATTGGAGATTGTTAGAGTTGAGATGAGAATAAAGTAGCTGAAATAAGTTGAACCGGACAGGACCTAAATTGTCCACTTACTTTTATGACATTATTTTATATCAAAAGTTGACCGCATATTTGAATGTATACACGGGCAACAATACTATCGTATGTGATATTGTTGAATTCGTCGTAACAAGTATTTTCTAAATATTAATTTTTTATTTGTCATTACTCATTATTAAACATCAATAAATATATTAACGGTCAAACTTATTTAGACTGGGACGGAGGGAGCATTCAGTTTGGCACTTTTTTCATTGAAAAATTTGCCGAGAGCGTTTATTAAAACAAAAATAAATAAAAATTAAACTACCATAGGACTGTTTTCATTATGACTCCCCATACTATCTCATATTGAAAGGTGTCAGCATGAGCTTTTCGGTTACAAAACGAGTCATAGTTTTGAGTAGTCACATACACAAAAGTAGTGACCTTTAAGGCGCTCTTAAAAGGTTGTGTGTGTCGTATGATTTACATGCTGAGATTTGTGCGTTGGTGTATCTACACTTTGTTTGGTTTAACATCCCTTCCTATGTGAAGAAAGTTTATATTTGTTCTTATCCCGTTCATTATTTCTTAGAGTTGTAACCCTGAGAGTTCTTTACGAATTTTCATAGGATGGAGTTGTTTTCAATGGTTCTTTAAGAAGATTTAAGGATAATGTTGCCTTCAACGGTTCTTTAAGTAGATTGAAGAAATTGAGTTGTATTCAATAATTCTTTAATAAGTTTTGAAAGATGAAATTTAGTAGAGTAATAGAAGAATGATAAGGAAAGAATCATTCAAATTCCGGGAGGGGGTGATCGAAAACCAACGGAGGTCTGATGGGAAGAATTTAAAGTGTAGGGTTTTTTTTAAAGAATTTAGAGGAACATGTCTGATACCATGATAGAATATAAAATCATAACTGTAAGAGGCTGTGTGTATTGTTATTTATATGTGAGTGCAAGGAGTTACGAACTGCAGTTGTTCATGGAATAGGATATTACAAAATTATAGAAGATGATTCTTTACTCATCTTACTTCTATTATTCTAATAGAGTTGTCTTTAAGGATCCTTTAAGAAGCCGATATTGGGTTAATTTTTTGGGGTATGTATAGAATAACAAGTTTTCTTGAGAATATAGGAAAGGAGAGAGATATGGGAAGAAAGAGTGACACTTTGTTCTTTACATTTTTCTCACGCTGCTTCACAAAACACCTCCCATCGAAGGCCATTTGTGGTTCGATTATGCTGAAATTTTGGCTGAAGATCCAGGACATCTTGGGTTGTATTCTGGATGGTGGGACTGTCAATTTGTGTTATGGTTTGTGAAATATGACAGCTCGGCCAAGTTCTATCTTTTATTGATATTCGTCTATTTTCTCTTACACGTATTGCTAGTTATGACTGTCTGTCATTGGGTGATTTGTGTACCCATTTGAGACATGGAATTGGTTTTGTGTAACCTTCATTTGATCATACATTCATAATAAGAGTAATTGAGATGGACTCATAATCATCCTGTGGTTTCTATTGCAAGCTTGGAGACTGATTAAATTATCGTCGGTGTAAACTGTTTCGCTTCTCTTGTCGTCGCTTAAATTTCAAGGATCTCTGTTGTAAGGAGGTTTTGATATTATTTGCTTATGTTTCCTGTTGTTGATCATTCAGATTCACTGAAGGTTGATTCAAAATATTGAACATGTTTCTTGCCTCCTCCAAGCACAAGATCGGATCCTTGACTTGATTATTTCGTGTCTTCACATTTCTTTGCTTCCAAATTTCCCACAATTTACATAGTATCAATAATCTTATTAATTTCCTCCTTTTCTGGTGCGTGTTGTATCCATTGAAAGAACCAAGTTTTCACATCTAGATAGTTATTTGAGTTAAAATAAAATCTCAGGGATGATGCCTCCAGATTTTCTTAGAACCTTGACAATGGAGGAAAAGATGTGAATCATTTTGGCATGAAACTCTTTGCAAATATCCTGTTTAAGGAATGTTTAAGAAACACTCGTCAATTGGTGGATTGAAGCAGATTCTTTAAAATAAAGCAGGCACACTCGAATTCAGTGATGAGAACAACTTTGATTTTCAATGATACGGTGCCTATTCCACAGACCAAGCACCACTTGCACACTTTGACACAAAGAACAACTAGTTATAAGCACTAAATCATAATCACAAAACTTAATGGTTTAAACGCTTGAATAAGAAACGAGTTAAAATCAAAATATGATGTATTTCATTGATAAAATTATATTTGAATTCGTGGAGCCATACCTCTATTTATAGGGTTTAGGGGTCTCCTCGAAGACAAACAAAACAATATTTGGTAAATCATGATAGAAACCGGAATGACTTATAACTGATTTAAGAAGTTTAAAACCATATCAAACTAAACTTCTTAATTTAACTAATATTAAGGCCGAATTCATCATCTATTTCGAAGATGAATTATGCATTATCCAAACCTATCAAATCTCATCTAATGTTTCCTAATCTGATCAAATCTAATCTTACCTAATCTAATCATATTTGAATTGATCTTCCAAAACCTAAATGAGGCATGGATGAACTGGATCTCTTCTTATCCATCATGGCCGAGAACTGGATCTTTTCTTCTAAGCAGTAAACTGTTGTTGAATCATCCCATTAAATGAAGGTCTAGTAGATTTATTTAAGACGCTTCATTAATCTTCATCTTCACAAATGAGATTTTCATACCCATATGACATTAACTTTTTCTCAGTTGCACCTTGAACACTCCGGATTCTATATAACCTTTCTTCCTATGAGATTGTTTGCTGTTGGGAAGACATTATTCATTAATCTCGACACAAACATTGCCAGTTTGTAGAAGGTTTAGATTCCATATTAGCTTCTAGAGTTTAGTTGAAATATACATTATTTTTCTTTTTTGCATCATATTTTTGTTCTTGATCACATGATATGCTTTCTTAACTAGGTACCTTCCATCCTTGTTGCGATTCCATAGCGGTTTGTCCTGAATTCCAGAGTTGACATCAGGCAGAATAGCTAGAATATGTGGAATAATGGTGCCTGGAAAATTGCTCGAAGCAACAGAGTTCTCCATGTATTGTCAGAAAAATAAAGATTTACCACCTTCAGACAAGATCCTGAAGCAACAACTAAGTTAGTTGTCAATGGATTTGTCTTGTTTGGGATCCATCTATCAGTGATGTTTATGTTCTTCCCATCTTTAACTTGTCATGCTAGATTATATTTTACCACATTTCTAGCCCACAAGATAGACCTCCAACCCCAATAATTAATCCTTCTTGGAACCTTATTCATTAAATCACTTCTTCCTAGATATTTTGACTTATAAGCTCTTGCCAGCAGAGAATATTGGTTTGATATCATTGTCCACGAATGCTTTCCCATTACAGTTTTGTTCATTTCTTTCATTGTTATGATGTCTAGTCCACCATCCTCCTTGGACTGTCATATAAAATGCCATATGATTTCCAATGAATCTTTCTATCATGTAGTTCTCCCAAAATAAACTTGTATGACATCCTATCTAATGCTGTCAGAATTGTTTTTGGGATAATGGATATTCTCAACTAGTATATATTGCCCAAATGCTGGTACCTGTCTTGCTGGAGTAATTATTCCTAGAAATGACAGAAGCTTTGTTTTCTAGGAGCTATATCTTTCCTTGAACTTATTCACCAAGTTCTTGAATATTTCTACTTTTGACGAAGCAAAATTAATATCCATTGCAAAATATCTTCCTCCTAGATTATGTCCATGTATATTCAAGGTGTACCTGGAATATTGTTGTACGCTCCAAGCTATGTTGGGGCTAAACTTTATTGCACATTTCTCAAAATTTAGCATTATTTCTAAATACATGGCTTATAGGTCAATTATTTTGGAAATATCATCCACTGAAGATGTAGTGCAAGTAGAGAATAATATACAGTCATTTTCGTATATTAAGTGACTTATTTTAGGTCCCCCTCTAAATACACTTAAACCCGGAATATTATTAGTTTGAATCCCGGCTCCATCCATGCTGACATATGCTGTTGGAAAATTATGAGTAAATAAGGAGACAATGGGCACCCTTGCCTAAGTCCTTACTAGGAGAGAAAAAAGGGTGATTTATCTCCATTTCATACCACATAATATGTTACCGTTTGCATACATACTAAGAATAATGGGACCCAAGATTCTGGAAATCTCATCTCTTGTAATGTCTTTTCCATGAAATTCCAAGAAACTCTATCACATTCCTTACTCATATCCAACTTGATGGTCATATAACCCTTGTTTTACCATCTTTTTTTTGTCTTTTCATGAATTATATAGCTTCATGTGCAAGCAAGACATTTCCAATTATGTGTCTAATAGGAACAACCCCGTTTTGATTCTATGATATTAAGAACCAATGTGTCTTTTCATCCTTATAGCCAGCATCTTTGAAACCACTTTGTATTTTACATTTGATAGAGAAATTGGTCTATAATCTGCAGCACAAGTAGGTACCTTTTTCTCGGGGTGAGAATTATCTGAGCTTTGTTCCATTGAAAAGGAATCATCCTTTGATTGATGACATCCAGAACTAAATCTGTGAATTCTTTCCCAATAACCTTCCAATACTTCTTGAGTGGCAAACCATCCTCCCGGGGAGCCTTCCATGATTTCATCTCTTTAAAATTGTATCTCATGCTTCATGTTCCATGAGTAATTGAGAAAATTTGAGTTTTTTTTTTTACTTAGCCATCTAGTATTTGTTAGTAAATACTGATTTTGTTGCTGATTAACCAAGTCTCTTATTATTTCCTCCTGGTACATTACCAATTGTCCTACAATTTTTAGTGCCACTATATGATTGGGGTACTGTCTCTTCTTCAATGAGTCATAAAATAGCTGTGTTGGTCTATCTCATTCCTGTATCCACTGTATTTTTGCTTTTTGCTGTAGAAAACCGAACTCTGTTTCTCTAAGTAAATCTTCCTTCTTTCTTGCAATATGCTCTTGTTTTTTATTCTCCATTGATCCAAGGTTTTCATTCAATTTCTGCTGAGCTATCTACCAATCATCTTGTGCCTTTTTTATTGCAAACTTATACTCCCAAACTCCTTCTTACAAGGCATTCTCAGTTATTTTCTAGTCTCCTCAATGCATCAACCACGTCTGTCAAGTTTTTGATCTTCTTCATTTTCCAAACTTACCTTATAGTTTCGTTAAATAGTGGTGATTTAGACCACATATTATAATACCTAAAAGGTTTGATTGTTTTTTCCCCTGACTGAATCTAATTACCAGTGGCATATGATATGATAATAATTCATCCATCACCTTATAGAGAGCCTTATGCATTTCATCAACCAATTCCTATTCACCAATCCCCTATCAATTTTACTCATTACCCTCTATTCTTTTGCTCTCTTGTCACTCTAAGTATATCACATTTCAATTGTTTTAATACCATTAGTTTTAGTTCCTCTACTACTTCTTTAAACTCCTTTGCCTTTTTTCCTCCACTTGAGTCCCACCAATTTTGTCAACAATTTCCAGTGGTGAGTTGAAATCACCAATCACCAGCTAAGACTTATCCATTTTCCCCATGTTCTTCAATAATTCACGTAGCCTCTCCCTTTATCTGGTTGTGTTGAAGCCATATACCACTGTACAATAGAATCTTCAATTATTTTTTTCCATCCAACATTCAAAATACATCCATTATTCTTCCATGCTTAGTAATATGATTTCATAGCATTTTGATCTCCAGGTCAACTAGATTCTTCCTTTTCTTTCCTTATCACTATTTGTTATCATATTTCGACCAAACCTATCTTCCCCCATGTCTCAACTTCTTTCTTTTTTATATTTGTTTCAAATAAGGCAAGCATTCCAGTATGGTTTTTCAGGAAGATACTTCTAATCACACTATGTTTGGCACTTTTATTCAACCCTCAGATATTCCATGTTACAATATTATTAGCCATTTGACGGATTTTTCTTCCTTGGATATTGATCCTCTTTTCCAAAGCCTTCTTCAACTGCTTTATGTTTGTTTCCAAGGCCTAGCACTCTACTTGTACTCAATTCACTCCTTCTATCATTTTATCCTATTTGCAATCCTTTTTGAGGTTGAGTTATAAGTAGCCTATTCTCAAGTTCTTTTCTGATCTCAACCTGCATTTTCCTATTTGGAATGTATACTTGAGTTTCCTTCATCTTTATCAACTACTCATTATTGGGTTAGTCTTTTTTCCTGCATTCATTCTCCTGATGTTTATACATACTACAAACAACACATTTCACAGGTTTCTATTCAAATATAAACCTTTGCTGCATTATCACTTTCCTTTCATGTACATAAAAAATCTTTCATGAATAATTTCCGCAATTTTTACTTCTTTTTGGACCCTAGCATAGGCTATTTTTTCCTTTTCTAGAGTTTCTTTATCCAAACAAAGTGGTTTCCCAATAATGGTTTTAGGCTCCCAATAAACTAGGGGTATCTCGGGAATTTGTATTCACACCGACACAGATTCTGGCTCATTCAGGTCTAAATATTTTACCCATGGTTTTATAATTAACGGTTTATAATAAAAATAACCATTATTATTTCTATAACTTCATCACAGGTCAGTCTAGATATCAATTTCAAAATCTAAACACCCCTACTTAATTGGCATACCTTCACATTCTTTTTTCCCAGATTTTATATAGAAATCCCTCCATCACCTTGAATGGTGGATTGTTTCCCATGACCTTGCAAACGATGCTTGTTTCCCAATGTTTTACTCCTTCTACAACGTCCTCTTCAGTCATCTCCCATATTTTCAACCCATTGATATTAACGGTATCGTAACATATGACCTCTTTCTGTGTAATTAAAATTTTCTATATTATTGCTATAATATTTACTAATATTATAAAATTTAACATATCTGGCAGTATTAAAATTCTTTAATGCTATTAATATAGTTTTATTAGTATTTATATGGTGCTTTTATTTGTCAGCTTATGTATATGTGATGGGTGTGATTAGCTTACATATTTGCAACATGAAAACAAATAATGGTTACTTATTTTTAAAATAATTATTGTTATAATTACATATGTTTTATTATTAGTGGTTATTATTCTTTCTTATATTTTTGTTCATTGTTATATTATATAAATGTAGTTCAATTCAATAAAATTCAGTTCATCATAATTAAATTCAGTTTAATTCAATTTGACTAAACTCATTTCATTTCACTTCAATTTAATTTAGTAAGGGTGGGTGCCGGGTCAGTTTAATCGGTTTTTTCCTTATTCGATTTGGGTTAATTGGTTTTTTCCCTAAAAACCCAATATCAAAACCGACCCAAATAACCAAAAAAAATAATAATCCAAACTAAATTTGGAATTCGGTTTCAGTTTGAAACAAAAATGAAATAAAAGAAACCAAAATTCATGGGCCTTTTTTTAAAACAATTACTAAAAAAATATATAACTTAATTTAAAATTCTATAAATGTATGTAGTTTAAATTCTACATCATTAAAATCAAGTCTTCAAAATAAAAATCTAACAAGTACAATACAAATTCAATCATAGTAATTTTAGCATTACACTTAACATTAAAGATCAATAGTGTTTTGTAGTCAAACAAAATATTGAAATGAAAATTATAAGTCACTTCGCTACTATGTGGAGTTCACGCCATATGAAGTATTGAAATGAACCTTGGAATGTTCTTCATGCCTTATTATGTCAACTTTTGTTTCACATAAGAAGAAGAAGGTAGAAGATGAACGAAAACCAAGTAATATAGAAGAAGGTAGTCACTCAGCTTAGTGAGAGCCAAAAATCGAACGAAAACGACAGCTCTCTATAGCCTTTGCTGAGGCATTACTCCAAACTCAGGGCTTAGATTTTGGGCCTTTGAGAAATAAATTTTAAAGTTTATAGATTTGACCTCCAGTTTATATCTATTTATAAATTTAATTATAATTTTTTAAAACTATATTATTAATATATTTATTTAATTAATTATATTTTAATTGCAATTCGGTATTCGTGTCAGATTTAAGATTGAGTTTCAATATCCAAAACCAAACCAAATACCATTTTCAAAAATCGGTTTACTTAATTCTGTAATCCAAAAATCGTATTTTAAATTTGGTTTGAGTTATTCAAATTTTAATTAATCAGTTTTCGGTTTGGTCTTTTATTTATGTTTTTTGCCCACCCCTATAATTTAGTACACTGAAATTAAATTGACTTCTTACCTAAAGGTTTGGGTGGACTAGCTTTCAAGGACCTTAAAATGTTTAACACTGCAATGCTAGGAAAGCAGGCATGGAGAATACTTAACAATCCAGATTCAATGGTATAAAAGCTAAATAGTTTCCATCATCGTCTTTCTTGGAAGCCAGCCTCGGCTATGATCCCTAATGTGCCTGGCAGTCCGTCCTAGAAGGGAGGAAATTGTTGAACCTAGGCGTCGGTAAACGTATCGGATCTAGAGAAACTACAAACATTACACATGATCCTTGATTACCGCGAATCGATAACCCAAAACCCATGTCTCTTCCGTTATCCTTTTCACACAATCTGACAGTGAACCACTTAAAATTAGGAGGCACAAATCATTGGAATGAAAGTCTTATTTGAGAAACTTTCAATATCGAAGAAGCCTCTCTCATCTTATCCATGCCATGTAGTAGTAAGCATTATCACCCGGATAAATGAACTTGGCATCCAACAACATATGATTAGTACACGGTCAAATCAGGATATAACTTGGGAATTTATTCTCAACTTAATCCATATGGAGGACACATGGCCAACAGCAGCTCTGGCCCCTCCCAACACTAGAAGCAAATTTGGAATCTAAGATTGTCACAAAAAATGAAGCACTTGCTATGGAGATTGTGCAAGAATCAACTACCATCAGCAGATAATTTACGACAAAGGCACTCGAGATACAAAATGACATGTTTGACATGCTCTAACGAGGATACTTCTATGTCCCTTGTATTCATCCATTGCCATGTAGCACACCAAATCTAGTTTGCAGCATATTTTCATGAGAAGATATACATATATCAGCAGCCAAGTTCATAACTATAGACACAAGAGCTTATATTAGAGCTGACTAGTCAAGACATGGATCTCACGGCTATGATGTTGTACCATCTGTGGAACCACCGAAATAAGATCCTTCATGATGAGCAATATGTCCTCCAACCACAACATAGTGTTTTCTATGCTAACAAGCAATTGGATAGCCTAGCAAAGAAAGAATACCCTTCATCTGAGCATAACTCCTACCAAATTCGGGAAACCCAAAGCTGAAATACCTTACACTTTGATGCTGCAACATCTAGTGGCAGTAATTATTTGGGATGGTATATAAGGAGTTCGAGGAGTGCATGGTTTTACAGAGAGGCACTCAGACTGCC
Source organism: Rubia tinctorum (assembly GCA_032355605.1). Classification (NCBI taxonomy): domain Eukaryota; kingdom Viridiplantae; phylum Streptophyta; class Magnoliopsida; order Gentianales; family Rubiaceae; genus Rubia; species Rubia tinctorum. The sequence continues at coordinate 10,934,814 of JAULKM010000012.1, read as the reverse complement.
TATTTCATACAATGCTAAAGATACGGAAGTCGTATCACTGAGAACATGCCTAGAAAAATCAATGGACAAGGGACTGTCAGTCCAGCATATTCGGGGAGACGCCCAAATTGTCATACATGGTATTAATAGTCGAAAAGAGACCTATCTGATTTTGATCTACTCATAATTGATATCTCTAACCTAGTTGATATTTATAATTGTCCACAAGTAGCTTGGATTAGAAGACAGAGCAATGTAATAGCTCACACACTAGTTACCCACGCCAAACAATCTAGAGGTCAGGTCTCTCGATGGGATTATATCCCACAATGTTTAACAACATTCTTTGAAAATTGATGAATACCTCTTTAACTTTAAAAAAATTACGTATAATTCAATTCAACAACTTCAGACTTAAAAAACTTTAATTATTAAAAAAATTATAATATGATTAACAAAAATTATAATATGATGAGCCGAAATTGAAAATTTCCATAATATTGACTAAAAATAAAATTCATTTCAATGATAACCTACCGCCTTCTTTTTTTAAATTTTTTTTAAGACAGTCAATGCCGAAAATGTTTGGAGATCTAACTCTTTGTAATAATCAGATTAGTCAAAAGACCTACATTCAAGTGATATTTACATCGTTTTGGGATAAACCCATTTACATTGAGGCACTAACTAAATATAACAATTCTAATATGAGGTTTCAGGGGCAATAAGAGAAATGTTACACAAAGGTAATGATCATTATTACAATTCTAAACAAATGTCTATGAGGCAATAAGAAGGGAACACAAAAGATAAGTGATTTTCATTTTGTAACTGTCTAAAGGTACCAACCCGACACCACTAAACAAAATCAATCACAATGAAGTATCAAATGAAACGCACGTAAAGTGTTCCATCTACACTTGTGATCAACAACAAGGCAATCAAATGAAGAATAAAAAGCTCACCAACTAAAAGTTTGGTCCATCTCCATTTAACCGATAAGACACTTTCCCTAAATTGGGAGTCTGCATCGGGTCATTTTAATTGCCAAAAATAATTTTATGTCGGTTTATATGAATCATTTATAATGCGTAGAATTGTCTCTGACATGACCCCAAATCGATACCAGGTCGATATCCTATTGGACCAAAGCCTACAAATTTGTTATAAATCCTTAGAAAGAACATGATCGCCAGAATTACGTTGGTTTAACAACTTTGACATGAATTTCTCCTTACCGTCTTTGAATCCCTAGATAGCGGATGTGGGGTCAATCAAATTTTACTTGAAAAAGATCTCCGGAAAAACTTAGATTGACAGAGAAAGCTCCTATCCGATACCAAAATCCAAAAAAAAAATATTTTAAAACCACCCATTTTTTAAACTTAAAAGATAAAAAAACTAGAAAATAAATAAATTAAATTAAAATAACGAATAATGTAGTAAAGCCTCCCATCCCAAAAGGGGAAAAATAAGATAAAAGAAAAAAATTTCCTCCATTCACCATTATCTCATCAGAAAACTTCCGTAGTCCAATAACCGATAACCTCGTTGGAAACTTCTGACGACCATATTCTTTGTTCGCTGCTATCAGTGGAAATGACGTTATCGCGCCATTAAAAACCAGGGAAACCTTCTATGATATTTATGGGCAAGCATTAAACCAATAATTAGGGGTGGGCAAAAAAACCGAAAACCGAAAACCGAAAATCGAATAATCCGAATTTGAATAACTCGAACCAAATTTAATATTCAAATATTTGAACCGATTAAACCGAATTATGAATA
>JAULKM010000012.1:10905896-10932947 GCA_032355605.1 Rubia tinctorum | reverse complement strand
ATGAATTGATTAATCTTTGCGCCGATGATCGATGTTTAACTAATGTGAGTTATTCCGAGCCGATTGCATTCATTATAAATTTTCTAGATTCATTTAATATTTGTTAGTTTGCAATTTTATTCATATTTGATATTTGTTAGTTTTCATCACTAATTGTTAGAAAAATCTTGAATTAAGGCGTGGTGGCATCACCAAAAGTGTTATATATTAGGAGGTATTTTAATTATAGTTATTGCTTCGTTCCTCGTGGGATTGACCCTGCTTATCGTGATACTAATTAGTAATTCCTGAGTTTGCAGGTATTTAGCGAGTAAAACGACGCTCACCAAATACATATGCAAATACATAGCTTGGAAGGATGAAAATTTCTTTATTGCACCTTACATTGAGAAGTAATAATTTATATTTTCAAACTATTGTGCATAACCATGCATACTTACATATTCATGCATACATATATAAAAGTTCAATGTATGGATCATTGGAGATTGATTTTCATTGTTCCGCATGAAAAGCGTGTGTACTGGATGGATCCATTGCACTTTCAACATTCATAAGCATTTGTAGATATTTTGGAGAGTGCATTCAAAGAGTTTAATCTTCAAAATGACTTACACATGGACCAAATCAAGGGTCAAATTTCTACAATCGTCACCAACTAAATTAATTCAATTTAATTTTTATTAACTTATTTCCATTCACATAAATTAGTACAAGAAACAAGAAAAAACATGTGAGTGTGGGTACTACGTAATGTTATACGCAACCGAGTGCGTTAAAGATGTTCGATTGGATTACCTAGAGATTGATAAAGTAAGTATGAATTTCATAAAATTTAATTCTTTTTTTATGAAACAATAAAATACTAACCTACTCGAACTATTTTATTATATTTTAATTCCCATAGATTTTTCCAAAGGAAAAAAAGCCATATTCACAGGATGACTTCAACGTAGTAAGAAATTGTTTGGCAAGACATCTAATAAATGTCCGAACCTCAACTCTTGGAAGACCTAACGTGGTATTATGAAAAAAATCTCAACACTCGTGACACGTATGTTGCATAATAGAATTTGATTATTTTCTATTCCTATTTATAGATAGTTGCTTGATTAGCATTGTCTACAGATTCTTGTTGAAACTATTATCATGTTGTATAGTGTTAGAAAGTTATAAAGTTTAGATGTTATGTGCAGAATAGAATCTATGTGATTTTTATTCCTATGTATATATAATTGCTAATGTAGCGATGTCTATACATTTTTGTAAACCCTAACAATGTATTAGAAATTTATTGGAAACATTATTGGTATTTGGGCTATTTTAGGTCGAGTTTAGCTAATAATTTAAAAAATTCCACAAGAGCTGAAATTATTTACGAGCTCAGAAGTCAATCCCAGATTCCTACTATCAGAAACAAAAGGAGCGATTTTCACTTTCTAAACTCGAAACATTATGAGAAGACGATATTTACAAACTCGGAACCTTATGAGCCAACGACATTTACGAACTCGTAACTAATATTTAGTAAATAACAAATTCTAGGCCGAAAAACTCGGTTTTGACCGGAAATTAGACCTGATTCAGAAACCATTGCATTTCCTCGGACATAAGTTTAGGTACCAAAACCTATTGTAGCTTTCGGTCTCGGAAGTGGCAAGCACAGCCGATCGAATCACTCGAGTTCTGAACTTGGAACCAATTCAAAGGCGGTTCCTCCGACTGAAGAAAGACGGAAAATAACCGGCTTCAATTACATCATTGAGTTCTAAGAACCACCTTTGATCGCGGAGAATCAAAGGCACAACCAGAGAAGACACATACAAGGTGTCTTCTGTGGTTCGATAGAACCGCCTTTAATCCCCCCTTCCCACTCTAGTGGCATGACTTTCGAACCGAGGGGGAGTTTTGGCCAAAACCCTTATCAAATAGTTATGCAACCAAAATTATAAGTGACAAATGCAATAAGAATTATAAACATCCATTCATATCACATATAATTTAATTCTCTATAAATCAACACATAGGTTATATTTATCCTTTTATGCAATCAAGACTTGCTACTTTAATAGTATATTTATATGTAAACATATAAATCATAGCTATATGAATAAGATCGATTAACCTAGATGATCAACCCTGATGAATTGACACAATTAAGTTAATTTAGAAACAAGAGAATCAATGAAATATAGGAATGGATAGAACATGAATTTTGAACCTCACATGTAATCACCAATGGTTTCAATCGTTAGATGAAATAATGAAATAGTTCTCCAATGATTAGGTGTATTTTATACATCTATTTTTTTTTGTTTTATGAGCTTCTTTTGTAAAATGACGTACATGTAGGTGTGTTTATGTGCAAAAAATATTAGATTACATGCTTAAGACTTAGAGAAATACACCATACTCTTTTTTCCTCAACCATGACATTTTCCCACGGGGTTTTCTTGGTAAAATTTTTAATTAGTTAGTACGGGTGAATGGAAAATATACTTATGTAACCTTTTTGGAAGAATATGAGAGAATGTTGTATAATTGAAGTTTGGAAGCAGTTGGATCGTGCTATAAATAATTTGAGTTTAATTGGACTAGATTAGAGAAGATTGATGGTGGAGATTGGATGATCTTTCGTGGAGAAATGTGATCGTAGAGATTGGTGTTTTAGTTATATTTATACCTTGTTTATTTCTCTCTCATGCTTGTTATTTACAAATATCGATGTTCATATCTTGATGAAGTATTGTATGTCTCTAATTAATACTAAGAAGAGCTTTTATACCCATTCTTAATTGGATTGGTGGCTTACGAGTCACGTGATTTTTACTTCTTGATTTCAGGAATTTTTTCATGCTAAAATTGTTTGTATTGTGTTTATTTTTCTATGTATATTTGTTAGCTAATTCCATTTTACACCAAGTCTTTGGAAGAGATTTATTTGAGCCATCTTTCGTTTTGCCCAACATGGGAACCCACTTGGTAACTGTGGGGCACTTATGATTTTGATACCATACGTTGAATTTACAAAAATTCCATGAACAATTCCACGTCAGTATAATATTGTACATTTAAAACCAAATTTAAAAATAATTACTTTTGGAACTAAGGAGTATTCCCGAAGGCATCCTATATACTCTCCGTCTCACTATAAATTGCTTATTTATTTTTTAAAAGTTAAATTTTGAACACTTTAACCTTAAACATAAATTAAAATATAAATAATAAATATATCATGTGAGATAATGTTAGATTTGTTTTAACATCTATTTTCTAGATATCAATTTTTTATGCTGCATTTTTGCCGGTAACTAGATATATTTACGATCAAACATGTTGATTGAACCGTGAAAAAAAGTAAATAAACATTTTATAGTGGTGACGGAGGGAGTAGTCCTAATTAAATTGATTTCCATCCTCATAAACCCATAATTCATTTATATTGCATCCCAACAGGAAAACCTAGTTTGGATCGTAAATCTTTGAGCTATTGTCCCTATTGTGAAGAATAATAGTTCCATTTGTATCATTTAGATTTTGTGTAAGGCTATTCTGTCCCTCAAATGTTACGAAATCCCTCGTCTAAAATGATTTAGCTAGACTTGAGATGGTTCTACTAAAACAAAATATCAATCTAAACCACATTTAGTAATTACAAAAATTGTGAATTAGAACTATAAATTTTCATTAATTACTTTTACTGACGCATTCAAAATATCAAGAGATCCGCAAACACGAATCTTGAAAAACAATTAAGTTCTCCAAGCACAAACCCTACGTTTTTGTTCTGGAATCCATCGGAGACAAAAATAATCTCGAATATAGTATTATGAATGATAAAAATATCCGAACAATACAAGAGGTTTTTAAATACTAAAAAGAAATCCCAGAATAGTAAAAAAGGAAATTCAAAATTAATTCCGAAATAAAAAGAACATCGGAAAACACTCAAAAACAGTAAATTGCCGTTTTGAAACCTTAAATGACTTCAAATGGCAAAACGGACCCCATTTTATGATTTAGCAAAGACTTTGATCTACTCGTTGATATGATTCCAACGCATCCGGCCTCGCCTGATTCTGACTCCGAACGCAAAAGTTACGTTTAAAAGCGTATCGAACCTTTACGACGATCAATCGCTTCTTCAATTTTTGCCGTCATTCGCCCTGCGTCATTCTCCTCCACCTCTGAAGAACTCGACCCCGAGTTCTCTTCAGGATAGAGAACCTCATCCTCATGGTACTCATAAATATCAGCCACGTTAAAAGTGTTGGAAATACTCATAGTATCGGAAAAAGCCACAACATAAGCATTATCATTAATCTTTCGCAAAACCTTAAACGGACCATACTTACGTGGTTTGAGCTTACTGTAAGTACCAACTGAGAATCTCTCCTTGCGCAAGAATACCATTACGTCATCTCCTTTCTTGAAAACCTTGAGCCTCTTACGCTTATCAGCAGCCTCCTTATTCTTCTTCTTCCCAACAGCCTCCAAATGAGCCTTAACAGATTCCATGGTCTCCAAAATTTCCTTAGCCAATTTTTTGCCGACTTTCTAACTCCATAAACCTTTAAAAACTCGACTAAATCCACCACATGCTTTGGAACAGTTGTATAAACAAGAGAAAATGGAGATTTTCCCGTAGCTGAATGCACTGCACTGTTATAAGCAAATTCGACCTGAGGTAAAGACAAATCCCACTGCTTTGGCTTCTCACCACAAACACTACGAATCATATTTCTCAACATCATGTTCGTTACCTCAGTTTGCTCGTCAGTCTTGGGAGGGGCTGTAGAACTCTTATTCAAAGCAGTCCCAAACATCCGCCACAAAGTAATCCAAAAATGACTTAGGAATTTCGTATCCCTGTCTGAAGTAATGGATCTGGGAACTCCATGGAGAGGAACAACTTCCCAAAAAAGAAGTTTTGCAATATTGGACGCATCAGCAGTCTTCTTGCATGCAATAAAATGCGACATCTTGGAAAACCTGTCCACCACTATAAACACATAATCTACACCACGTTGGGTACGAGGCAACCCCAACACAAAATTCATAGACAAATCTTGCCAAATATCTTCATGAACATGTAATGGAATATAAAAACTAGTATTTTGAGACTGACCTTTAGAAACCTGCCATATGTAACACTTCTTGACAATGGTGCTCACGTCCCTCTTCAAATGCAGCCAATAATACCTCTTCCAAACTAGCAATCGTCTTATCTCTTTCCAAATGACCACTGAGACAGCTACCATGTAAATGTCGAATCAGTTTCTCCCTCAATGAAGAGTTAGGGATGCACAACTGATCTCCTTTGAACAGATAGCCATCACGGACATGATAATCTGCTCCATTAATGTTTCCCTCGTTGCACTTCCTCCATATCTCCTTAAATTTAGCATCTTCCTCATATAGCTCCTTCTGACATTCAAAACCAACTATCTCCTGTGCAAAAGTAATCAACAAAGAAGCCCTCCTACTCAAAGCATCAGCCACCTTATTCAACCTTCCTGACTTATGCTGAATAATGAAAAGAAACTTTTGCAGAAAACTGACCCATCGAGCAAGCATCTTATTAATCATCTTCTAGCTATGGAGAAACTTCAAAACCTGATGATCAATGAACATAATGAACTCCCACTGAATCAGGTAATGCTCCCACTGTCTTCGAGCCTTAAAAACAACATAGAACTCCTAATCAAGCAAGCACAAACCCTATGTTTTGCTTCTGGAATCCACGGAGAAAAAATTAATCTCGAAAATAGTATTATGAATGATAAAAATATCCGAACAATACAAGAGATCTTTAAATACTAAAAAGAAATCCTAGAATAATAAAAAAGGAAATTTGGAATTAATTTCAAAATAAAAATATAATCGAAAAACACTCAAAAAAGTAAATTGCCGTTTTAAGGCCTTAAACGATCTCAAATGGCGAAACGGGCCCCAAATCTTTGCTCTAGCAAGGTTTTTGATCTACTAGTCGGGACGGTTCCAACGCATCCGGTCTTGCCTGATTCTGTCTGGCTCCGAATGCAAAAGTTACGTTTAAAAGCGTATCGAACCTTTACGGCGATCCATCGATTCTTCACTTTTCGCTGCCATTCACCCTGCATCATTTACTCTAATATTTGACTTAGAGTCCGTCTCTTGAAAGACAGTATTTCCATAACTAATGGGAAGACCAAGGTTTAAAGTGCAAATTAAAAGAAGTGGAGATAAAATTTTCGAGCTGCATGAATCGGGTTATAACCTTTATAACTTCTACACGTTGCATAATAAAATTTTAAAATTGCAACTAAGATTTTTAATCTTTTATTATTCTAATTAAATTTTATTTTCCCACAAAACTATGGAAAAACGATTTTTCCCAATACTTTGTCTTGGTTGAAAATACAATAAACTCCTAAAATGCGGAAGGGCTGGAGTAGTCGACAACTTGGGCTTTACTTCCAGGGGCCGAATGGTGGCGTGGTCCGAAGGAAGCAGTACTGGTAGAGAGATTCCTGAGAAGAGGGATCAAAGATTGTACAACATCTGTCATCAGGGGCCGATAATCTGCTTCTGTTTGGACACACATTGCTGCTATAGCAGCTACCTGTAGTGGTGGTTCACAAATTAGATTACTTGTAGTTTCATTTCTGATTAACTGTGGAATTTCATACTCTGTTAAAATTATATTGACACATTCAATGTGTGGCCCAATAATTTAGAATATGCTAATTGAGTGGACCAAATTTAATGTTAGTGAGAAAAGGTGAAATGAGGAGAGGAGAATAACTTTAAAATTATCAAATTTGGAATGTGCCAAAATAAAATAAATACCTCATTATAAAAAGTGTGTCAATATTAGTTGACCCGAGGGGGAGTACCTGTATCAGATCCTTGTTGGAGTATTGTCCCTCAAGTGCTGGGTCAACCATGTCTATCACCTTTTCTCTATTAGTCAACCTTGGGAGAGCCTGCATCATGCATACAACATTTATGATGGACATAAATTGTAATGCTGCATTCGCTCGGACTAAATTGCACAATTATTTTCACAATTTTCGTGACACACATATGACTGTTAATATTTTTAATATATAAAAATAAAAATAAAAAGTTAATATTTAAAAAAATATTAATACGACGAATCCAACAATCCAGCACGAGATATTACCCAAGATACAAGGACGTGTTCTCCCGGGGGTCGCTTGGTATCAATGGGGACCCGACCTGTCAAAAGCTCCAGAAGAACAACTCCGTAGCTGTACACATCTGATTTTGTAGTAAGCTTTCCGGTTGAAGCATATCTGCATTGATGTGTCAAAAGTAAGTGTATGGAATTGGACCATTTTGGTGTCTATGGTTTGTTGGTTTAGGCAACAACCTTCAATGATTAGAAAAATACAGAAAGTACAGTGTGCCATATTCGTGTGAAGCATGGCACCAGCATGCATCAATTGGACAGTAATACGAAGAAGACGAAGAAGAAGAAGCTCACTCGGGTGCCAAATATCCAGTGGTTCCCAACACTCTTGTCGAAACGAGACCGTGAATCTTGTCCGAACCAACTTTGGCCAACCCGAAATCAGAAACTTTGGCTCTGTAACTCTGATCTAAAAGGATGTTGCTGCATTTGAAATCACGGTGGATTATGGATGGGGTTGTGAATTCGTGAAGGTATTCAAGTGCTCTGGCACAGTCCAATGCTATTCTCAGCCTCATTCCCCAGTTTAAGATCTTGCGATCACAAGAATGGAGAACCTGCTGCAAACAACCATTGGGCATGTATTCAAATATCAAGATCCTACGGTGTTTATCGGCACAGTAACCAAGGAGCTCAACCAAGTAAGGTGAGTGAAGGCGACTAAGTAGATCAACCTGCATCTCACACCATAAAAACTCAATATAATCCACTGAAAAATAGAATGAACAGATGAAACTGAATTTTTTTTACCAAAGATGAAGTGTCACAATATAAAAATTAACTAATGAAGCAAGGTGTACCATTAACAGTGATTAAAGGAGTACTACTAAAAACAAGCGCCCCCTCCATCCCAAATTAAATTGCCCATTTGTTTTTTTGCATTATTTTCTATCGAAATTTGACCGCTTATATAAGTAGATATATGAGCAACAATATCATTTGTGACATTGTTGAATTCGTCGTAACAAGTAGTTTCTAAATATCAACTTTTTATTTACCGTTATTATACACATGTGAACATATTAACGGTCAAACATATTTCTTAAATAGCGTGATAATGATTGTTGTGCAATTTAATCTGGGACGGAGGGAGTACTCAATATAGCACAAGTTTTTCTGAAAATTGAAAAAAGAAAAAGACAAGTTGAGGGAATAAAAATCATCTACAATTTAATAAAAATGGAAAGTGCCACTATGAAGGGATCGAACAATGAAAAGGAAAGCGTGTCATTCTCAGTGGACGGGAGGGAACATTACTAACGAGCAATCTTTCCCGAAAAATGAAAAGAAAAAACAAGGGCAATAACTAACCTCCAACCGAAAGGCACGCTCCACTTGCTTCCCTTTCCTGTGCAGCATCTTAATTGCAGCCAAAGTTGCATCACTTAAAGTGCCTCTGTAAACCACCCCATACCCTCCGTTTCCTATCACATTTGCTGCACTGAATCGGTTTGTAGCAATCTCAAGCTCTCTGTAAGTAAACACTTGTACTCCTCTAAGCCTATTTGGAGTCATTCTATTTGAACTGCTACCATACAAACATCCACTTTTCCCATCTGTTGAGGCAACAAATGAGCAAAAACTTAATAAATAACTGATCAGAAGAGGAAGAAAGCCAATTACCTGGACTAGAACCGATGCTTATAGAGCTGTGGGCAATGAACATACAATCTCTGTTGCTAATGATGCTTCCACTCTTATTGCTGTCGCGGGATTTATAGGACTCGAGTTTTCTAAGCATTACTACTAACAAGACGATAATTAGGAGTAAGATGAGTATGAAGATGGGAATGACTATCAGAAGAACAGATGTTGAAGGTAGAGCCTCGTGATGATGGCGCCCATTCCGTACATACTGGTTTTCTCCTGCAAAATTCAGAGCCAAAATGCTGCTCTTTTCCATGACTGCAACAAAACCAAACTCAATCAACTCTGCAAAAATAAAATGAAGCAAGCAGAAATAATATAGGTGGAAACACAAGCTGCATTACCTGCCCAATGCGGATAACGAAGTCACGGTTGCAATCCGCGGACACTGCAGTCTCCCTGTCCTATAGGCTACAGCTTATCGCAGAAGATAGAGTATAGGAACAGAGAGATGATTTCGTCTTTTCTTACACATATCAGAGTAGGCCTTCGGATGGGACCCCACATTTCTAGTTCATTATTTTATTTTTTTCAAGATTAACTTTTTTTCTAAGGTTAACAAAATATTTACTCCCAGTCTCACTAATTTTCTTCAAAGGGCGATGACGCTCGCCCTCAGCGCCCCATCCGCTCGACACCACGAGTTTGGTGGGGAGGTAAGTCACAGTAGCCCAGCGCCAGAACCTGTTGGCCGGCCTTTTACTCGGTGCGCACAAGAGACCCCCGACTAAGCAGGAAATCCCCACACTGCAGCTGCCGAGTGTGGACCATTCTCCAAACAACCAACTTCCCAACCGCTGGAGTACACCCGTGGGTGTCAGTATCACTAATTTTGCCCCACCTGCTAAAGGTTGGGCCATAAGAGATTTGTCTTACCAATAATTTTTATCAATTCACAAAGTATTGGAAAAGACCCTTTTTTCCATATGCATATGAAAAAACGGGATTGAATTGGAATTAAAAAATGTAAAACGTTTTAGTTGCAATATTAAACATTTATTATGCAACATTTATGAGTGACAGGTTTATGACCCGATTAATACAACCCGAAAATTTTATTTTGATTTATTCAAATTTACAGTTTAAACCTTGATCTTTCCATAACTTATGGAAATACCGTCTTTCAAAAGACAAACTCTTATTAATTATACGCAAATTCTTATTTTAGACCTACTAACTGTTAGATGAAATTATTTTTATAATGGATGTAACTAATTGGGTGATTTGATGTTTGTTTTTATTTGACGTAACGAGCTACTATAACTTTGAATATTTTTAAAATGTACCATAATGTATAAAAAATTATAATTTGACCCAAAAACTTATTGAAACGAGGTTTTTCATGATTGGTCAACCTGTTAATCAGTCTGACATGAGACTTTCTCTTTTTCATAATACTAGTGGAGTCCCACCGACCGTTGCGCAGTAATTATTAATAAAAAATTAGGATAAATTTTTATGTACTTTTTGTGTCTTACATTTAAAATGGAAACACGAATTTTATTTAAAATTTCAAAGTCTAGTCATCTAAGGAAAACTATAAAAGTTATGAAGTGAAATAATTAATTTAATAAGAAATTATCAAATATCGAATGCAATGAAATATTATTTTTATAATATTTCATTCAAATTATTTAAATAATTATTTATATGTTGAGATTAATTTTAAAAAGCTATCATAATTATATGAGTTCGTATCCTGCGAAATAGTTTTATTGTAAAGACTAGGGACTAACTATAATTATAGGCAAAAGGCAAACCATTTCGGGGTCATATATTACAAATATTTTATTCTCGGAGCTAAACAAAAATGCGCGAAAAATAGGAGGACTAACATACAAATAATGAAATGAAGGAAAAGAAACTCGCGTTTGAAGGAGGCGCAACACGAAAAACAAGCTTCCAAATTGTCATATGAGTTTCAATTGATCAAAAACTCTTCAATCCATTGCTCCAAAACCTTCGAAGATCTATGATTAAAATCTACGATAAGGAATAAAACACTTGATGAACAACGTCGATCAACAAACAATCAGGTTCATAATTCAACACTAAAAAATTGAATAATTTTTTTAAAAAATCTGCAATTGATTTTTGTGACTTTTATAGATTTTGTAGATCGGTAGATCAAATGATGTGCAAAGAATAGGAAAGCAAAACCAAAGATTCATCAACATGCGTTTTGAAAACAACAAATTATTGTGGTAAATGATACAAACAATGAAATTGAACAGAATTCTGTAAAAGGTAAGTTTTCACTACCAGACTTTTCATATAACAAAATTTTAAGCTGCATCTTTTAAAAAAATTGAAATCAGTATTCAAAACTATCGACACAATACAATAGAGACAAGTGATCTTTCAGCTCATATTGCTTGCGAATGTTTTGATGTTTACAGTTAATGCTCTGTACTAGTATATTGAGTTGTCATTCTGTATCAGAATGTGAACTGAATAAGTTGTTATGTGATGTTGCTAGTATAGAGATTGATGTTTTAATGGAAGTGTTTGATCCTTGTATATCTTATGTCAATTATTACTGAATATTAGCTGCTAGAACTGGTGTGTCATGTTATAAACAGAATGAGTGATTTGCTTATGATGGCACTAGATGCTCAATAATGATGGCATAGGTGACCACTCTTGCAGTTTTAAATCAGAATGTGACCAGGATATACTGCTATGTGATGTTGCAATTATAATAATTGATGTTTTAATAAATGTTTTTGATGCGTGTATGCTAGATTTAAACTGTTTCTGAATACTAACTTATTGAATTGATTTGTGATTTTATAATATAAAAATTGGTGATCTGTGATTTTACTAACAGATCTGCCAGATAATTTTCCTAATATGTTGGAGATAGATGCAAGAGATTGTTTACAAGGAGTAAGAGTAAGACCTTGGGAAGAGCTTGAAAAATTGTATCGAGCACATTAAACTGCGCTTGGATTTTGTGTAAGGTAATAAACAACAAGATAGTCAAACCAGAGAGTGATTAGGGAGAAATATTTCACATGCTCATGTGAAGGGAAGTCAGTTTCAAGAACTAAAACCACACGTACTCTACAGCCAGATAGAAAGAGAAAAAGGAAATTAAAGGAGTTTCCAGTGATAAGAACAGGATGCAAAGCTCGGATCAGGATCAAGGTTGTTGATGAAAAATTCTACGAAATCAAGAACCACTTCATTAAGCATAACCATGAGTGCACAAGTTCTGAATGGAAGTACCTGCAATGTAGTGAAAGGAGAATTGAAAATGAGAAAGCAAGAGTAATTGAAGCTATGGACAAATAGGTCTCAAACCAACATCAAGTTATAAGTATTTAGCATGTGCTGCCCAAGGAGAAGAAAATGTTGGCCACACAATGAGAGATCACATAAATTATATGAATAGGTACACAATGGATACTATAGAAGGGGGGATGCTCATAATGTCATAGATGAACTTTATCAGATTGATGCTACTAATGAAGACTACTTTTCAGAGTCAAGCTGGATGATGAAGGAAAATTGATTGCACTCTTTTGGAGGGACTTGATGATGAAAGAAGATTACATGCTCTATAATGATGTTGTGATTTTTGACACTACTTACCGCACAAACAAGTATAATGTCATTTGTCACTAGTAGAGAGCCTTCTATTAAAGGCAGCAACGGAATGAGGTTTTAAATTTTTTGCAAATACCGCCTTAAATTCACCTTTCCAAACTCAAAAACGTCTTTTTGAATCCCTCATTTGAAATTAAAGGCGGTTAAGGCTAAATTTAAGGCATTTTTTAATGACTGTCTTTAATTAGGGTTAATTAAAGGTGGTTCAAGGTAAAACCGCCTTTAATTAACCCAAATTAAAGGCGGTTATGACAATCTGCCATTGAAAATGACCCTTTCAGAGTTTAAAAATTAGGTACGAATGTGTTTCCGAGCTCGGAAAACACATGGTTTCCATATTACCAAGAGAAGACACTGTTTCCGAGTTTGGAAAATGTTCGTATCCATTTTCTGAGTTCAGAAGTAGTTTTATCTTTCTTAATTATTATGAATAGTGTTTCTGAGTTCGGAAATGGCTCAGCATATTAAAACAAAAAACGCACCCAATTCATTAAATGCCACAAAATCCTAAAATTTTGATGAAGAAGCTCAATTTCCTTCCCCAGAAAAGCTTATGTACTTGAGAGTTCATCATTTTCCAGTGGAGAAGGTTAGTTTTATCCAAATTATGTACTTAACAATCTTGAAATAACAGAAGGTGCGCGCGCACACACACACACACATATACAATTAGGGTTTGAGATTAGCTAGGGTTATGATTATTGTTGAATGGATTCTCATGTGTTGCATTTTAAATGACTTTAATGGATCGAGATGAACTAATTGGTAATGATCTTAGAAAATTACCCAAGTACATGCCATTGGTTGAATAATTTATTTCATTTGCATTTGAACATGTTTTTAAAAATGGTTCTTCCTCGGCATAGTGCCCCTGTAAGGATTATGGAAATGATGCGTATTTAGGGAGGAAGAAGTTGCGCGAAAATCTCATAATGAGAGGGTTCCAAACAAAGTACACTCCTTGGGTATGACATGGGAAAGTTGTGGAAGCCTCTCATTCGAATGAATTGGAGGACACAATGGTGGGTGATGAATTAGATGACAATGTAGAGTTTGATGAAATGGTGGAAGATATTGCAAGGGAGTTGAAAGGTAAATCTGAGTCGTCACAAGCTTTGATTGACGAGAAAGGGACGCCTTTGTACAATGGTTCAAAACAATCGATTTTGAGTGCAACTATTCGAAAAATGAACTTTAAGATAAAATTTGGATGGACAGATAAGTCGGTGACCTAGGCTCTCGATTTTTTCAGGGATTTGATTCCTGAAGGTAATTTAATGCCCGATAGGTTGTATGCTGCAAAAAGAAATACTATGCCCGATGAAATTGAAATTGCAAAAAATCTATGCATGCCCAAACGATTTTATGTTGTATATGGGGGAAGTAGAAAAGATCGAGAAACTTTTCGGGTATGAGGCGAGGCTCGGTACAACTTGAAGAGAGGTGCGATTGTGGTGGAAGTGGGAGTTCCGTTGAAATCAAAGAAAAAACCCCAAAAAGTGTTATGGATCCTCTCGATCATTCCTCATTTGAAGAAGTTGTATGCGTACAAGAAAGATGCAAAGTTGTTTCGTTGGCACGCGGATAGGGCCCGACAGAATGATGATGTGATAAGACATACTTCGGACAACGAGCAATGGAAGAAAGTCGATACTCTATACCCTGAGTTTGGCAAAAAGTCTTGGCATTTGAGGTTAGGATTGTGTACAGATGGTATGAATCCTTTTGGTAACATGAGTAGCATACATAACTCTTGGCCTTTTATGTTGGTCATATACAACCTTATGTCTTGGTTGACTATGAAACATACGTATGTGTTGATGTCTTTGATGATATCAGGTCCGAAGCAACCGGGTAATAATATTGACATGTATCTTGCTCCTCTAGTGAAGGATTTATTGACTTTGTTTAAAGATGGTGTTCAAACATATGATGGTTTGGTTGAAGATTTCTTCACTCTTAGCATTGTTATTTTGCACAATTAATGATTTTCCTGCATATGGGAAATTGTCAGGGTATTCTGTGAAAGGCCACTTAGCTTGTCCCGTTTGTGAGTTTTATCAGATCCAAATGCGGTTTCTTCCTGAGGGGCACCCTTAGCGATTGGCAAAAAAATGGTTCAATGGGAAAGTGAAGGCAAGAGACGCGTCGGTGCCACGAACAAGTACACAAATTTATAAAAGTGTTAAGAATTTTCCCAATGTTTTCGGTAAGAAGAAAATAGACTAAATTATTTTTTGGTCCCCAACATAGCATCTTTTACCATCTTTTGGTCTCCAAGAGCAAAACCACATTTTTTGGTACCTCACAAATTTAAATCGAAATTTTTGGTCTCCAAAACCAGAGTCTTGGTGGTTTTCGGGGACCAAAATATGGTATAAGATGCTATGTTAGAGACAAAAAACAATATAGTCTACCTGAAAACCACCCGGAATCTGGTTTTGGGGACAAAAAATTTCACTTTGATTATGTGGGGTACTAAAAAAATGTAGTTTTGCTCTCGGGGACCAAAAGATGGTAAAAGAGGCTATGTTGGGGATCAAAAAAATAATTTAGTCAAGAAAATAAAAGATGTCGTTGAAAAAAGTTGGAAGAAATGCTCAATGTTTTAACCTACCTTATTGGGAGAATTTGGATATTATACATTGTCTGGAAGCTATGCACATTGAAAATAATGTTTGTGATTCTTTGGTTGGGACGTCGTTAAATACCCTCGGGAAGTCAAACGATGGATTGATGGCTAGGCTAGATTTGGTTGAGTTGGGTATTCAGAAGAAGTTAGGGCCAGTGAGACTAATGATTATTGTTATTTGCCCCCTGCTTGCTATTCAATGTCGCAGTTGGAGAAGAAATATTTTTGTGAGACCCTTAGTAGTGTGAAAGTGCCGGTGCATGATCATCTAACATCAACACTTGTGTGTCAGTCGAGGTGTTGAGGTTAGGTGGGTTGAAGTCACACGATTGTCACAACCTAATGCAGGAATTGAATGGCATTACCATTCGATATACATTTCCTTCCCATGTAATATTGTGCATTACAAAATTTGTTTATTTTTAAATCAATTTGTCACAAAAATATTAGTGCATCGAAGATGGATAGGTTGCAAGTAATGATTTTTGAAGTTTTGTGTCGTATGGAAATGTATTTCCCTCCATCATTTTTTACATTACAGTCCACTTGATCGTCCATTTGGTGCGGGAGATAAAGCTATGTGGTTCAATTTTTATCAGATGGATGTACCCGTACGAGAGGTACATGAAAATCTTCAAACACTTTGTGAAAAATTGGTATAGGATAGATGCTAGTATTGTGCAGCGATACTTGAAAAAAGAGGCCATTGAGTTTTTGCACTAATTTATGAATTAAGTTGAACCTGTTGTTGTTCCAATCAGTAGACATAAAGGGAGGTTGGAAGGTGTAGGGGTTAGACAGGGGAAACTATTTAGCTCGAGTGCGGAAGATTTATGTGTTGTCCATCTTTATGTTCTGCTCAATCACGGGGATGTAGTTCCATACATGGAGATTCATATGGATGTCATACAAGTGGGTCATCCTAATTTCAATGAGGCTCATGTCCTCCAATTGCACAATAAAACATTTGCATCATTGTTTCAGGATCATGTATATGTCGGTGAACATCCAACAAAAGGAAAATGGTTGGCTCACAGACCATTAGGGACCGTTCTTTCCTATGACAACTATGAAATCAATAGTTTTATGTTTGCAACAAAGTCAATAGATGATAAGAGTGTCACTCAAAACAGTGGAGTGTCTCTTGTCTCCGAAGCATTGCATATTGGAAGTGGGGGTGACGACGATCCTATGTACTCCCTAAAGTGCTACTTTGGCACAATTTCAGAAATTTGGGAGCTTTACTATGTTAGTATGTGTGTCCCTATATTTAAATGTCAGTGGGTAGATATTGACAATGGACAGCGCACCGAGGATTTAGGTTTCACCCTTGTTGATAGAAGTCGGGTTGGCTGGAAGGACGATCCTTTCATATTAGTGTCTCAAGCGCACTAGATTTTCTATGTGAGGGATCCTATTGATCCTCGGTAGGAGATTGTTGTCGAAGGGAAACGTGCTTTTGTTGAAGAAAACGAGTTAGACAATACAAGAATCTGGACCGTTTATCTTAGTTCTACGGGACCTTTTACCTCGATTTTTCATCCGAGAAGAACCTAGGTAAATATAGCTGGAATAAAAGGTACATTTTTTACCTCGGTTTAGAACCGAGGAAAAAAGTACATTTTACATCAATTTTTAACCGACGTCAGTAAGTTTTGTGGACGACGTCGGTTCTCTGACATGTTGCATTGATTTATTAATTAATTGATAGATTAATTGAATTGATTTGTAACAAATCATTACAATATGAATTTCAGGAATCATGTCTAACAATGTTGGTTCGAGCCATTCCCCGATTGAAGTGAGCGATTTTATGCTTACATTTAAATTGCGTTTTCTTGTATTACCTATATTATAATTTAATTTATAATTATTTTGTTGACCAATACAGATCCGTAGTGATTTGAATGATGATTGTTCGCGAACTACACTCGGCAATATCGTTATGCACTTTGTCCGCACACTAATGCAGATGAACTTCAGGGCAGTTCCCATCTTGGTAAGTAATCCCTGTCGAATATTAATTTATTTTCAATAACCTTTTTCTATACTTTACTTTCATATTTACTTAACATGATTTTTTTATAATTCAGTACGTGCCTAGCAAGATTGTTGAGCTCCTACCGCCGTACAAGTTACTTGCTATGCTCAGGTGCAATGGAAGGGAGCACCACATGCATTACCCAGGGAACAGGAGGATGAATACCCTGATGCCGAAGGGATATAAGGAGTTTCTTAATTCTGAGAAACTTAGGGTTGGGGACATACTCTACTTCGAGATTATTAATGGTGTCGGACCTGTAGTTTTTAATGTTACAGTTCTTCCCTATTGACATAATTAATTGTTTTGCCTAGACTTGATCAGAACATTTATATCAAACAAGTTAATACGTATATGGTTCAATATTTGTATTGTCGTATTTTAATGTTTAATATTTAATTTATAATCTCTTTGTTAGCTATGTTACTTTAATGTTATTCAATCCTTAATATTTAACCTAACATACGCACAAAGTTTTAATAGTAGTATCCTTAACGAGACTTAAAAAGATTATTGGGCATTGTTTCAATCAGTCTGAAACTAGCGAATTGTCGTTGCAAAATTTGTTTTTAAATAAACTCAAACTGTTGATCGGCTGCTTAGTGGGCTGAAATTGTTAGGCTCATGTAAGTATGCAACGTCGCTAAGGGGTCGACACCATGTCACATGATTTGAATTTGGTACTATGTCTCACAATGCGAGACGGACTTCACTATGGTTCAAAACGACTTCGTTCCAAACGGGTATAAATAGGGGAACCCTAACAATCAATTCAACTACTATTCATATGTTTCCCATGAATTCCAACATTCTCCAGCTTCCTCCCTTCTCTCATCCTTGGGAAAATGTATGGTTTTTCTAATCTCCTAACACCTAATTTTTTTTATTTCATAATTTACAATGTTCGATCTGTGGTCTGTGAATGTTTTTTTTATTATCTAGTTTTGTCTCATATTTATGAAAGTGTTAACTCTCCTTGACTGTACCTGTAGGTACTATGTTTTGGCATCTCTCCATAGGTTTTTGTTTAATTTTATGTGGATTAAGCTTCAATTTTTCTGGGTTTATGTGTTTCTTCCCGTAGCTTCCTCTGATATCTGCGACGTCGGTTTGCTGACTGTCACAACTTGGTTTTTGTGATAATAGTGTGACGTCGCATATTCTTATTTCCAGTAGCTTTCTCTTCTATTTGTAACGTCACATATATCTCGGTCTGACCTTCGGTATGACCGACATGTTACCGAAGTCGCATTATGGCATCTAACTATACAGTGAATGTGCATATGCAACTTTGGTCTTATGTCGGTCATGTGTTAGGCTTTACCGACCAATATGTGAAGTCGCAGGTACATGCCAACCAACCCATTGCTTTGGACCGACATGCACCTGCGACGGCATCGCCGACGTGTCACCTTGCATTCCATAGGGTAGTTTATACATAACATTTTCACTTTTGATGGAGGACTAATGGTTGGCGAAGGATAGTCTAATCCTCTATTTTTAAGGTCTTTCACCAATTTATATAATTATTTACTAGCTAACATATCTTCGCATTTTATAACAACTAAGACCTTTTGATTTTCGTACAGTTCACCGCATAACGGAGCAACCCAGGGCCTGTTTTCTTTGACCTTGACCATCATACGATGGATGTTTATAGCCAACGTTTTCATTGCACTCTCAAAGCAGCAAAAATTTGGGAAAACTCCTACTTTGGTAAAGCTTTTTAAATAAATTTATTTTTTGGCAATTTCATATATATATATATATATACATATTTCTAATTAATATTTTTTATATGACTTAGTACATCTATGAGATTGTACCACTCCTGCCGACTGAGAAAACCCCGTAGCGTTGAGGTGCTACGGGATAGAGTGTCGTATGAACTACTCGGGGGTGGTAAGATTAAAGACCGTTCCCAAAGGGTTTCGGTGTGTTCCTTAGGGGAAATATTCTACTCATCGGGGACACCCTGTTCTTTGAGGTGATAGAAGCTGGGGGGGAATTGTCTTCAAGGTCATCATTATCAGAGCTGATTGAATTTATTTTGTTTTCTGTTATGTTGGAACTAAGACAATTCTTAATCGAATTTATGTACTATTTGTAAGGATGTATTCATGACTATTGTTTTTCTAATTATTTAACTATCTTCTTTGAACATTATATAATTGACTGTGTATATGTGCGATTTGATCTGTGCATGATTTTATGAACCATTTTATAATCATATGATTAAAAATATTGAATGAAGGTTGTACTGGACGTATACGAATGAGGGGAGGATTTCTAGGGTGTTTGTAGCACAATGATTGCTAGCTACTGTACTGCCTAATTGTCCTTTTACATTCCCCTAAATTAATCATGAGGATGGGATATTGGGAGGAGAGAGATGCCAAAACGGAGAAAAGGGTACGACCACCATTTTATTTTTTCATTCTTTTCTATTGCCGTCAAATTCTTTACTTTAACTTATCTTTTACATATCTGCGACTTCAGTAGTCAATCGCAACACATGTCGGAGAATACGACATTTAATACAAAATCGGGCCACCTTTTGAAACAACATCGGTGACGTCACATGCTATTCAGTAATATTATTTACTACATTTTAACCTTTTACTTCTGTTCGTATAATAACCGAGGTAAAAAACAATTATTTACCTAGGTTTTTTATAACCGAATTAAATAATATCTTTTACTTTGAAAAATATGAGGTAAAAGAACTTTTTACAGCAGTTATTAGATGTTAGCCAAAAAACCGAGGTAAAAGGGGTGAAGTAATGAGTCATTTTTCTTGTAGTGAGAGAAAGTGATTGAATTCGGATGCCATAAGTTATGTTGCTCGAGGAGGATGATCGGAGTCTTCCTAGTTTCCTTGGCCGTAATGACCATGACGAAGGAATGTGGGTTGATGTTAAGGGGCAGATCACACGTAGAAAACAAAGATCGAAGAAGGTGGTGATCAAGAAAATGAAGCTTAAGTAATAAGTTGTTCGATTTTAAGTGTAGTTTATGTCATTCATCCGGTGATATACCTTGAATAATTCACATGCTTCTAGTATTGATATTATTTCTAAACAAATCCTTATAAGATTTAACTAACATAACATTAGAAAGAACATAGTATTCGAAGTAGTATTGAAAATCATTCAAATTCAACAACAATCTCAATTTAAAAAAACACAATAAAGTCTAGTATTAGAAATCAATTATTCATAAATTACATTCATCTACATCTTTATTGTCGCCAGTCGAAGTTGATTGGTCGAGTCAATGTCGGGAGCTTGAAGAGAGGCGGTGTTGATAAGTTTTCTGAGATTTTTTCATGAACCTGATCTTCGCCTTCATGGAATAAAATTCCTGCTGCATCCATTTGTAGTGATCCTTGAAGCTTTTCAAATAAGCTTTTTTAGTGCCTACAAACTATAGCAATCAACCTATAAAGTATTTAAATAATATAGAAAAAATAAAAGGCCTGAAAATATATGGATAAAATTAACGTGAAGTCATTTATGAATAATCTTCCTCAATTTGTGGCCTCTTGCTCTCCTTGGGAGCTTCTATGGTCTTATAAAACCACTTACGATCGTGCAACACCCAACCCTTGTTCTTTAAGTACGTCTTGTCAAAATACTTTGGCCCTTTTTTCTCCCTTTCTAAAATCAACCCCTCAACACTCTTCAAAATGAGAGTGATTAAACTCCCATACAGTAGGCGTGTTAACACCTTTTTTGAAGTAGCAAAGTGCAACGTATGCCTGAAATAGCCGCCCAGGATTGATTTTTCTACCCTCAATTATTAAATAGAATAACATAAGGGTGGGGTAATTAGGCTCGGTCATGTATTCGCCCGAGGGGACCAAATTCCTATCAATTATTTCATACATTATACGTTGGTCTATAGTCAAAAGGGCTAGATCAAAGGTCTCCGATTTTCCTAAATCCAATCTACTCCGGTTGAAATACCTCACACTACAATCAATGGGGTCAATGTAGGGGTAATCAACTTCTAACTGCCACTTCTCCCTATGGTAGACATCATCCAACAGACCATCTAAATCCTCTTGAAAAACAAGTTTTGGGTGAAGGTTTGGCCTGTCTAATAACTTATTAATAGTCTATTGGCTAATCGGGATGTCAATTCCTCCAACCCTAATCTCGTAATTCTCATTCGGAATTTCTCACAAATTATCATAAAATTGGCAAGTCATATAAAAAATGCATTTTCATTACACAAAAGCAACCTCTCAACATGTTGGTCACTAAAGTATTTTAGTGTATTGGCCAATCCTATAGCTAAGTACCCACTAAAGTCGACAACATAAGAATCTAATAAAATCCCCTTTTCACGTAATGCATCATACCGGTTTTAAGAAAATTGAGAAATGAACATTCTATCATCGAATTTGAGATTGTGTCATGTTGAACAAGATCTAGGGATTCTGTGGCTTGAACCTCCTCTAGCCATGTTAACAACTTTGTGGGTTTAGTAGGATTTGAGGATATGAGGATCATTTGCGAGTTCCTAATGCATCTAGGGTTTAGAGATTTGGGGGCAATTGATGAAAATAATTTGATACCCTGTCACACACACACACACATAGCTATTTGGGAATTTAGGGCTAGGGTTTAGAGATTTGGGGGTATTGAGGGCTCGGAATTGGCGTACGAGCTCGGAAATATAATTTCCAAGTTCAGGAACTTCGTCTAGCTATGGGTGTAAAACACAAGACACGTTACCGATTTCGTAAAGCTTTCTGGTCTATGAATGCAAAGGAATGACTCATTTCTGAGCTCGGAAATGCATCCATACTTTAGGTAAAAGTGCAGAAAAATAGACCATTTCCACTTAGAGGCTCACCCTTTGGAGCTCAAAACAAATCTTTCAAAAATTTAACCAAATTCCATAAAAAATAAAATTTTAAAGTAATCCAATTACACAAACAAATTCACCAATGTAGTATTTAGTCAATTAGGTCCAATCCTAAGTTTAAACAATCTAATTAAGACAAAACATTCAAATATTATCCAACTACTCCTAGGCAAGCATTAATCAATGCTAGAGTCCCCCATATTCATCTTGGACCCCAAGGTTTTCTTCGATGCCTTGACTAACATTCCTGCATCCCCACCATGATCACTATCATCATCATCATCTTCTTCAATCCCTGAGAAGACCTGCTTGATATTATGAAGCTCGTCATCTTTGATTAATTCCAAATGGAGGCCTTGGGCTTTCATGAACGTGACATGCTAGGAATGAGCACGGGTCAACATCTCGTGACAGAGCCCTCTTCTCAATCTTAGCTTTTTGACCGGGTATTATCCGAAACTCTCACTTGTTGTGAAAGCTGAGATGAAGCTCCTAGTGTGGGAACCACCACTTGTTATAGTATTCCAATCGAAGAGCCTCATCCTGAGGAATTACACCAGCCATCTTCAGCATAGCGGTTATCAAACCACAGTAAGGAAGATATTTCTTCTTTGTCTGCGCAACCTTTAACATGGATGAGATAATTGTAAAGCCCGGGTTTATCTTGACCTCCTCCATGACATAGTAAAACATCACGAGGTTATCAATAGTCAGCTCGTAAGTGTGACCACCCGTGGAAAAAATATTAAGACATATCCACTCATACACGAGACGCTGCTCTACGGTCAACACACCAATATCATAACTTTTCGCTTTCCCCCTATCACTTCCAACCTTCTAAAAATATTTTCTAGCCATAACGACAGGAAAAAGTGGGGTAGCGTCGCTCATGCACGATCAAACATATGTGTGATAAATTTCTAGGAGACCATTGGGGTCACCAGGACTTAATTTCTTGAGAGTGGTGTAAGTGCAATCTAGGGCAGCGTTAATAGTATACGTAGTCACATATACAGTTTTCCCATTGACCTTTGTCACATCACGATTGTTACTACTTTGACCCAAATTCTCATAAAACATTATCACTTCATTTACATGAACCGACTCATCCATACAAAGTAGTTTCTCTAAATGTTGAGTTTTGAAATGTGTTAGAAAATAGTCTAGTCCTAATCCTCCAATGTCCGACACTAATATAGCCTTTGAATTGATAACATTTCTATTTGAAAAATCGACATACCTTTGCTTGGATATATCGTTGAAAATTTTGATGACGCGACAATCTCCGTGACCGTACAATGACTCCGATCGCTTGCCTTTGACCTAACACCCGTGCACTTATGACTCATTGTGAATTGGTAAGTGGATTTTGAGTTTTGAAATTTGTGAATTAAGGTTTGGAATACGGTGAAATTGATTGTTGGGTTCGTTTTATAACATGAAAACGGTTTCCAAACTCGGAAAAGCTTCTACTCTTCTATATGGAAGATAAAATTTCTTCCCGGGTTTGGAAATAGTAATTGTACCTGTTTCTGAGTTTGGAAACCCTCTTAGTTGTAAAAAATGCAAAAGGGGGTTTCAAATGGGCATTTACTACCCATTTGACAAAACAACAACTTTCCCACCATATCCCCCTTCAAATAACCTCTCAAACCCTACACATCATTACCTTTCATCCCCACTCCAACATTTCATATTTTGATGATTTGAGGTATGTCTTCCATCCTTTTTCTCTTCTACTCTAATTTCTCATGTCAATTTTTTTTTAATTTTCTCAATGGTTTTGTTTGATATATAGGTAGATGCTATAAAGGAGTATTTCTTACCCTCTGATTGATAAAAAAAAGGTAATTCTTCTCTTCAATCAATAGCTAGGGTTTACTATTTTGGAACAAAAATGAGAAAACTCAAATATTTGTTCTATGACAATAGCAGGGGTTTGCATTTTGTGATTCTTATGAGTTCTATTTTAAGTGGGGTTTGTTATTAAAGTAAATTTGTGTATTATATTAGGGGTTGGGTACCTTCATGGTGGTGGGTGATAAAATGATGCATTCAAATTGATAATAAATGGTATATTGCTAGATTTGTTGATTGAGCTAGGCACTAGTGTGCTTAAATGCTAGGTTATGTTGACCTAGGTTTTTTTTGCTTAAATTAAATGGTTAAATAATCTTCTATTGTATATGTGAATTGGCTAGGGTTTGGTACAACATATTCTTCTTATATATGAAATTTTTGGTATTCTTCAAGTATTAGTGAATTATTTGTTTCCGAGGTTAAGTTATTTTTTGGTATATTTATAAATGTAGCATAAAAAATGACACTCAGGAAAAGGACTTGTGACATGTATCACTTAACAAATATGTCAATCCCCCAACAACGGACTCGACATGGGATGAGGATGACGAATCGGGGGATGTAGGAAAACACTGAATTTCTAGATCATGGGAAGTTATTTCCGTGATCAAATTCTTAGGATATGCATAAAATGTGTTTGGTTGCACATGAAGGAATTTGTATTTCCTGAGATTTATTTACCTGTATGTTGTTTGGTAATCGAGGGAAATGGAAAAAATTATGTGAGTTTGTTTTGGGATGAAAAGGTAATTACACGTTAAAAGCATGGAGGAATTTCGTTCTACCGAGGGAGGGTCCTCGGTAAGATATTTTCCACGTTATGTGGGAAGTTTAATTTTCTCCGAATTACAAATTCCCACATTTTTAATATTTTACGTCAACCAAACAACTAAATCTATTCTAAAATCCTGAGATTTTGTAATTACCACACATCTTACTGCATACCAAAAAAACTCCTTATATATAGAATGGCCAGAAAAGAGTTAACGTCGTTGATTTTCGACAAGTTGGGCAATTGTGTGTCGGAGCAACGTGCTAAACGGTCTAGTTGGATTACGAAGTTTGGTAGAACAAGGGTAGATATCTGCTACGATACGTATCATGATGTCCCAAAGGATTCATGGAAGCCTTGTGGATGGAATGCAAGGTAGCTTTAATGAATCCTTTTCCTATCATTTTTCTTCAACATTTTATCTTTACATGTACTCCCCTTCGTCAAATCCATATGTTTCATAATCCTCGTAGAGGCCTTTTGAAATCGAAGCACAAAATGTGGGTGCTTTACGAAAGAAGGCTATGTTCATGATGTCTAAGAGTTGGTGTGAACATAAATACACTTTGTCCACAGACTACATATATAGCGATAAGAAAGGTGATCGCCCATGGGTAACTTATACGCACATTCAACTGGAGAGCTGGTAGATTCACAAGAAAAGGGCATTGGAGAATAATGATAAAGTTAGTAATAAAATATTCAGATTATTAGTGTGATTAATTGGATTAAAATATATATAGTGATAACTTGAAACTAACCTCCTAACTCGGGGAACTAGGGAAGATAAACAAAGGGTTTCCGCAAAGAATGTAATTCCCCACCGTTTGAGTTGTGGGGGGTTATTCCTTTGCGGCAATCGAGCTAGTGAAAAAACGTCCTAAACAAGATGTGCAAATCTCAATAGAGGGCGGGATGACAAAAGATGAGGCAAGGACTTTGGTGCAATCGATCAATGTGAATGACTTTGAGAGGTGTGCGCTATTTCTAAAAGGCTGACTAAACAAAGATGGTGAATATGTCAAGGATGAAGAGAAACAAATTTCCGAAAGAGTGGTAGTAAATTTTTAAGTGAATATATTATTGATTTTCACTCTATTAAAGGTTTATGGAACAAACAAAGGTTTCTCTATTTATGTTTCTATTTGGGAAAAATTGAAGAATGATCAATTTCAAGGGCAATTCATTCCAAGGGATAAACATGACATCCTTTGTGAAGACACAGAAAAATACGACTATCCGGGCCGTGCTAGGAGAGTGGGTAGTTTCTTGACCCAACGGGAGGCATTCAGGATCATATGGTCCTACAATAGAGTGGAACCCTCGAGAATCCATACGTTGCAAAATGACCCAACTCCAAGACAAATGAATTGAGCAACAACACATTCTAATTTGAAAGTTAGTCCGACACACCGAGCTAGTTCTTCCAGAAAATTTAGAGGACTTGACGCCCAATTGGACACCGCCATCCACATTTTAACAACATTCTCCCATATATATTAAGGTAAATCGTGAGTCAATTGTTCAAAATCCAAGAATCGATAGACAATTGTTCAAACCCGACAACCTCGACAATACCATCCTTGCAATTGAAAAAAAAGTTACAAATTTAATACCTATTTTGGTTGTGGTTTAGAAATCATGTTTGTGTGAACTACACGTTGATCAAGACATAGACGGTAGGTCATTCCATGTATCCGATGGTGTTTTGCATTAGTTAATAAAACATCATCACTCCATACCTATTGCGGAAGGTCTATCGAGGGTTTCCTTGGAGAATCCTTTAATGATGGGCGCCCCTTTGCCAATCCCGAACGAAGAATACAAGAAAGTTAGCCCTGCCCGGGGAATGTTTCTTATTTGGCCTCGTACACTTATATATGCCAATCTTATCAAGGATTGACATTTGAAGGAAACAAGGCTCGCATCACCAAAATCGGTGAAAACAATACCAAAATTGGTCACATCAACACCCAAATCTGTCCCAACAACACCAACTAGATTTAGAACTCCACTGGAAAGAAAACACGCCCTTCGAGATGCACTTCACTTCGTATGTGTGCATTATAATTGGCTACAACCCCATGATCAAAACTCAACATACACATTCTTGGGAAATGAATGCGTGTTCGGATGCAAAAGTGAAATCATGGCATTATGGAGTGATTTTGAAGACCTGTGGAGATAAGAGCAAGTCAATTAATCGATGATGTCAATCTACACCTTGTGAGTGATTTTCTTAATTTTATTTCTAAAGTCAATTTAATTACAATAAGCATTATTACAAATAGTGCCTAATTTAAAATTCTCGAGGTACATGTTTTTTTACCAATAATAAAAAGAGAAAGACTCATATGAGACCGTCTCACCATAACTTATGGTGAGACAAGGAACAAAATAAAGTTTTAAAAATT
>JAULKM010000012.1:10894382-10905796 GCA_032355605.1 Rubia tinctorum | reverse complement strand
TCATACTAATATTCATATACAAATCCATACATAAACAAAGAGAGAAATGAAGAAGAGAAATGAAGAACTAGGGTTAAAAATGGAGTTTTTTCGGCCAGAGAATAGTTAGTTTGAAGATAAGATGAAGAAGATTATTTATAGTACAAGTTGGTGAGAAGAAAGGGCCAAGTGGATGCAGGGTGCACTGCCCGCGCGTTGTGCTGGGCGGACCGAGCGGAAGACACGGGCGCTGAGACACGGCCTCTCGAGCTTGGCGCTGCGCGGGATTGGAGCTGGGTGCAAGGTAGCGCTCGCGCGGGCAAGGAGCACCTGCGCGGAGACCGCGCGCTAGGACGTGCGGTTGAGTTGGAGCGAGCGGGCGAGAAGATGATGCGTGCAAGACACGGTCTCTCGGGCGCTGGTGCGCGGAAGTGTGCGCGGGTACGTGGGCTCTCGCGCTAGCTACACGTTTTCAGTCCGGGGACTCATTTCCTTCGTTGTTTTGGGCTCCCGGGCCGCGCGCCCGTCCTTCTTCACCCGGCCGGTTGGCTGGCATAACTTCGGTTGGTCGCCACGGGTGAACTGTTGATCCGATTTGGGAGTTCTTGTAGTCGATTTCATAGTGCTCGAGAAGACGAATCCAATGGTGCAAGACTTAGAGGCTGGTTCTTCTTGGATATTTCCCGGAACTTGGTTCTCACTTTCGGATCACAATTCAACCGCTTCTTTGTCTTCTACCACGTTCTGACTTGTGGCCTTCAATATTCTACCATCCTCACGAATGGCATTCAATACAATACTCCATTGTTCTTACGAGCAATCTACAAATTAAGCTTACAAACAAGAATCTATATGCTCGTAAGGACCAAAATTCCATTAGACTCAACTAGGTTGCAAAATGAAGGATTTTGATACAAAAATCGAAAACAATCATCTAAACCCCTTATGATGTAAACCTACCTAAATCTAGAAATCTTGCAACAAAAACCTTGTCATCTAAACCTTCGGACTATTTAGAGAGCAAGTCGGAATTGAGTGTACCATGTGGGCTAGACGCTTGAATTTTGTGTGTTTGTACAGGGTTGGGAGAAATCCCTAGTGTAGACAAAGATCCAATATTCATCAATACAAAGTCTTCGCAAGGAGATTCATATCAATTTCCCATTCATATGCCGCCGCATTCTCTTATTCTTCAAAAGATAACTTACTTTTCGTCAGAATTCCATCATTGTGTTTCTAGATGATTTAACTCCTCATCTTTTATGCTTCAATGTCCTAATTTATATACTGAGTTTCATTGATTCCTCAAATGTCTCAATCCGTCATCTTTCCATTTTCTCTTCTTATTGTTCCAGTGCATCATCGTTCTCCGGCTTCTTAAACCGTAAGTTTCTCTGTCTTTATTCCTTTTCCCATTTCTTAAGCGTTTTTCTCAATTGTGAGTCTATGATTTGTCTCCGTTTTACGAATTTTATTATTCTCATTTGATTGAATGTACCCTCTGTATTTTGTGGCTCTAACTAATACGACTTCTGCCCAAATGTCTGCCCTCAATCTTACTGATTCTCCCATAGATAATGTCTGGGTTAATGATGTTAACTCTAGGGAGGATTTTGATCATCCCACCGGTTCTTCTTCCAATCATAGCATTATGTCCGATGAATACTTGGAAAACTTAAAAACCAATTTTGCTTTCATATCTTTGTTTGAGGTCAATGCTCCTCTTGCTTCTTAAAATTTCCACACTCCTTTGGTTGGCTATATATCCCGTTATTTAGATTATCTAAAATTTGGTCTAGATTTTCCTTTGTTCCAGAACATCATAGAATTACTTTTACATCATCGACTCACATTGTCTCAATTTCATCCTAAGGTATCACGATCATTGTGATTTTCCAACTTGTATGTACCCAAGCTAATGTCCCTTTTTCAATTGACTTATTTTGAAACTTGTATCAACTTCGTTAGGTGAAAAAAAATCTGATAAATTCACTTTTTATCCTGTCATTCCCACTATTGAGTTGGTTAGTGGGTTTCCTAGTAACTGCGGTTTGTGGCACAATTTTTTAAAAACTGAAATTAGACTTTAAGTGCGAAAAGACTCTTATGACTTGGAACTATAATGTTCCTAAGTCTAAGCTTCCTAAGATGAGGGTTGCTGATTTCGAGGTTGTCTTAAAACACAGCGAACACTCGATAAGTCTTCGACATGATGAATCTAAAAGCGAAGGTGTTTGTTTGATGTTATCTTATGGTTTTCCCATATCGTATGCATTATTGTAATCCTTTAGTTTTTGTATTTATCAGTTATGTTTGGGTGTTCACATAACTTCTTCTTTATGTTGAATCGGAGATATGGATCTAGTTGGGCGTCCCATCGATATACCATTTATTCCTGATGATGACTCTGACAAAATTGAAAACTTCCCTGTCCAACCACATAACCCTATTGCTGAAAATATTACTCAGGAGAATCTCACTCAAGTGAATTCTCAGTTAACATCTAGTAAACGGAAGACACCAGAAGGAGAAGAAGTATCTACAGAGGATACTGCCACTGCTAAACAAAGGAAAAGAAAGCAACAGAGAGATGGTTTATCGATTTCCTTAGGGTCCTTTTATAAGAAAGGTCACATTGGACACTCCCGTTCTAAGCCTCCTACGAGAAGTAATAACTTGTTGACAAAGGGGATCATTCCTGCTACTCTTTCTAATCTCTCTCTTCATGAATTGATGGTTGTGGTATGTTCTGTGTAGCTCTAAAATGGTTTTTTTTGTTTAAGTAATCTGTTATTGTGATGCTAGCTTGTTCATGTTTATTTGTGTATTTTTCTGGCTGATGTCATCTTGTTGGTTAATTAAGTAACAATGATCACAGAGGCAAAGTACAAGGAGAAGATGACCCGAGCGTATAATGGGAAAGTAAAAAAGAAACAATTTAGAATTGGAGATCTTGTGATGTGGAAGAATGAGGAAAGTCTGGTAGAAGAAAAAAAGAAAAATAAGGGCAAAGTAGGAAGAACTGTATAAGGTAACGAAAGCACACTGATCCAACTAAGGAAGTTCAATATTTTAGATCCTTAGTAGGAGATAGGGAAAGTTCAGTTGTATAGGAGCCATGATATGATCATTGGCGGCATTTTCACTATTCCCATCATTGTTTAGTTTCGAATACAAAATCATCACGACCGTACATTATAAATATCAGAAAGCGCCTTTTGGGGAAAATTACCCATAGAATTCTTTACTTACATTTTATGCAAAATCTATAGTAACGCCAACAAAAAGTAGCAAACTATGGCACATCGCAAAGAAAACCAAATATCATGTATTGCAATTGCGAACAAGTAAATTTGGACAATCACAACATACAAACATTGTCAAAAAAGTGATAAAATCAAGTAATAGATCTTGCAATTTCGCATGATACAAGTTACCAGATCAATTTTTCAAGCTATAGGTCTTTCAAAAAGGTTCTCCAACCTATAGAAATGGCGACACTTGAAATGTGACAACTTTGAATTTAACATAATTTAACTCCCAAATATCCTCAACCACCTCGTAAAAGTTCATCACTGCAACAATAGATTTTTTTAATCTTTTTTGCTATACTGCCACATCGATACTGATTAAATGTAGACACGACTGTTCTACATCGTGTTCTTTCTTTCCTTCTCAGCCGTTGCAAAACTGAATCTAATAATATACCCTTGGTATCTTTTGACAATGCAGTTTGGCCTTCTTGCAAAGGCACGAAGTTTACTAGGCGACATGTGCACATTGCAGCGATTATAAAAACCAATTCACAAATGTGGAAGAATGCTCCAACTGTATTTTATTCGAAGGCCTAGTGCCTGTAAATGTGACATGTGCTCTTGAACATAGATTGCAATCTCACTACTATTCCGTAAGACATACTAGTGAACTGTCATCAACTCAGCATTAAAGAGTGTATGGAGTGTACATTTTGAACGTGCCACCCTATTCTTCCTACCATAGTGCGATTGTTCAGGTAGTCCCACCAATTACTTGCCAACTAAGTTCAATGTACAATACTCTATAATCTCCTCAATCACATACCTTTGCACGATGCTCGCATCCGATCGGCTGCAATTGTGAACGTAACCTTTAAAACACCCATGTGCAGCTCGAATAGGTACATCCAATGTATTCCCACAAGACCACATAGTCGAATTTCCCTAACCAAATGAATGACTCAGTGGACCATGATGCCAAAGAAGGACGGAGGAAAGTACTTCTCTAACAGATATAACACTAAAACTCCCATCCGCTCCAACACGTCAAGCGCTTGCTTGCTTATATTCTTCCGTCTTATGGATTTTTAGAAGAAACACAGTCGCATAACGCTAAATTTTACGTCCTCCGTAACACCACAGATGGAAAAGGACAAAAATTTTTGCACTAGGACGTGACAATCATGTTATTTCAAAGCGTTCATATGCAAATCATTATTCACAAAGTGACTAACATTAAAAGAGTAACTGGATAATACTTTCATTCCTTGAATACACTTGCAAATCAATCTCCTCTTGTCCACTGATAAATTGTCCGGTGCAGAAGGTAGGTACATTTTCTTCCCTCTCACCTCTGGGGCTAGATCCGACCGAATACCAAGCTCCAACAAATCCCTCCGTGCATTCAAGTTGTCCTTCATCTTCCTAGGAATGTTAAGTAAGGTCTCAATCAAACTCTCGCACACATTTTTTCCGATGTGCATTGCATCGAAACAATGTCAAACCTCCAAATGCTCCCAGTAAGGTAAATCGAAGAAAACTAACCTCTTTTTCTAAGGTATACCAGGTGATGCACCCACCTTCTTTATCTTTTTCCCAAGAACAATATTCAATTCTTCACCTTGTTGTGGATAACAACCCTATTCAATGGTCTTGGCGCCTTCTTGACCTTCTTCCCACCAACAAATAGAAGAGTGTCCTCCTGCAACTTGTGATTCATCGGAGAAATTTCCGATGACCTAAATACACTGTCTTATGACCATTCTTTAACGGTTGGAAATATGTGGACTCTTTCCACAAGGGACACGCCTTGTGGCCATTCACTTTGTGGCCATTAACCATATAATTTGAAAGGTTTCCGTATGCGGGAAAATTATTTATGGTACAAAAAAACATTGACTTCAAGTTGAACTTTGATCCCTTAAAACCATCATACACATTGACACTGTCGAACCATAGTACCTTAAAATATTCTATCATAGGAGCCAAATATGTGTCGATGTCATTTCCGGACTATTTTGGTCTAGAAATCAACAAGGGCATCAACACATATTTCTTCTTCATACACAAATACGACAGAAGGTTATATATGGCCCGCATCGCCGTTCATGAACTCTGTCTTGAGGACATGTTTCTGAACGGGTTCATTCCATCAGTACACAAAGTCATCCTCAAATTCCTAGGCTCACTTGCAAATTTTGGATACCTCTTATCAAATCTCTTCCACTTATCGCCATCAGTTGGATGACGAATGATATCTTCAAGAGAACCCCTTCCCATGTACCACGTCATGTTCTTTGCATCATTGGCATTCTTGAACAACCTCTACAGCCTCGAAACCATTGGAAGATACACATGTATTTCCCAGGAACCCATTTCCTTAACTTTACGATAATGTCTCCAGTGACAATCACATTTCTCTTTTTCTTGGAGTATGACACGTGGCATATGAGGCAAGCAATATCCTTCTCCAAATCACCCTTTACAAAACACAATCATTAGGACAAGCATGCATTTTATTTTACTCCATTCCTATCGGACATAGAATTCTCTTTGCTTCGTAGAAGTTGAATGGTAACCCGTTACCGGAGGGAAACTTCTCATTCAAAAATTTTAGAAACACCTTTTATATTAAAACATTTCATCAAACATGACATGACTGTGTCTTTCTTCTTGCAACCGAGATACAACAGTCTGTCCTTCTCACCTATGAAATTTGACAAAATCTCAGGCCTCCCCCTAAATTCATCGACAACCTCCTCACACATGTCATCTAAATTTACATATCTGAAACACTCTCATTCACTACAAACAACCATCTCCACCGATGCCTTTTCACCATGAAACGTCCAAACCAAACCAAGTGGAATTTCATCATGTCTCTATCACCACTACGGTTATGATTCTTGCAATCACAACAAAGACATAAGACTCATTCCTCACAACCAAATGCGTGCTCTGAAAAATCCTCCATGAAAACAACATATTCTTTAAAGTTTCCATACACATGCTTACGCCTCTTAATTGCACGTTTAATCTCTACAAATTAATGAATGTGCAACAATTATAGTTCCACACAATGACCATTGCTACGTAAGATTCTAAACATTCAAAATCAATTTGGAACACTTTAACATGCATCTCACATCACTACATCCAAAACTTATCCAACAATTTCACATTCCTAAATAAGACATTAATGACATCAACATAGTAATTTTTTTGCATCAATGCAAGGCTCTTTAACATGATCAAACACACAAAAATATATGCATACAAACCATTTCTAACACATACCATCATCAATAACATGCCAAATCATTTAAAATCTAACCTTTGTGGGTCTTCATTTGAGCATTCAAAGGTAAAACCCTAAAAAAAACCATTAATGAACCTTCTATCCCAAAAACAAACTTTTTACCCGCCAAGGAATAGTGATAGATGAGCATTAAATGCTCTTCTAGCACCAGTATTTTTCCTACATACCTGATGCGTATAAATTATTTTGTTTATTTTATGGGGGGTTTATTGTGATTTTATGAGATTAATTTGCACTTTAGGTGTATTATTTGTCATAGATTATAGATTGTGGGTTTGAGAGGAATTTAGAGGAATTTGAGGAGAATTTGGCAAATATGGCAGAAAGAAGAAAGTGAATTTATCACAGAAATGTTCCAGCCGTGTGCAATGCTTAGACAACTATGGAAATTAGAATTAATGCTTATTTGGAGATGATTTAATGGAGATATGGGGCTGATTTTAAGAAGATATAATCAAATTTGATTGGATATTTTGAAGAGATTTGATTAGATTATGATTCTTATCTCTTATTTTGATAAGGATAAGATTAGAATTTAAATTTGGAATGAATTTGGATGATATTTTGGACTGAGTCTCTTCTCTATATAAGAAGCATCAATTTAGAAATTTATTTACGCACTTTTTAGTCTAGAATCAGTTCAGAATTTCACAAACATTATTTTTCTAATTATTTCCAGAATCTGTTCCGCCGCAGAGGGTCCAGTTTGCCCAAACGATACCCATTTTCTGGGAGTAATTTCTTTTCCGAGTTTAATTCAACATCATGTTTTCAAATATTTTCTTTTGCGATTTTTATTTGCACATCATGAGTAGCAAATTCGTTTATCAATAGAGAATAACGAGTGTTAGTGTTAACCGTGAGACCTAATTTCTTTATAATTGATTCTTGCATGTTCTTATTTGTTCGTAATTTAATTCATTTCTAGTATGTTTAAGTCTGACCAACTTGAATGTTGTTAGGATATTACTATCTGATTCCACCACTATGTAATCGTTGGAAAAGAGTTAGTAAGTAGCGCATTCTTGTGAAAAACAGCTAACTAGTTAAAACTTTGGTAAATGCTATATTTGGTTCTTTTATTTCATAATGCTATTATAATGTGTATCTGGTTTAGTGAATACTTTCTCGGGTATTTTGGTAAGGGAAAGAGTCAGTTAATTATAATTGATTAATTACCGATAAAGCAAGAAAGAATTGGAGAGGTTAACCATACCTACTTTCCTATAACTGATAGATATGTAAGGATTGATTCATCATTGCACATATGATCGATATTAACTAGCATGAGTTATTCTTAGTCGATATCATTCTTATCTATATTTATTTTTCATTTTTATATTAATCATTTGCATTTTAGGGTAAGAAAAATTCTTGAATTTCAGGTGTGGTGGCTACACCGGAAAAGGTTTTGAAATTAGTTGGAACAATTATAATTATTGATTTTACTCCTCTTGGGATCGACTCTACTTATCACTATACTAATTAGTATTTTTTGTGTTTGTAGATTATTTGGTGAGTAAAACGATGCTCACCAATACTGGTGATGTCATATTTTCCCGCCAAATACACTATTCCGCTCATGGGCACTGGTATTAACACGGTACTGTGTTATTTTGACAATACCGATGCTAAATTTTTTATAAAATACCTGGCCCATTTTTTCACTAGCACCGTTACGTGGCATCGGTACGTTGTATCCCGGTGCTATGATTTTACAAAGGCACCGATACACTGTCAACATACCGGTGCCAGGGTTTTCCCACCAATATTTTCCGCGCCAAAAATACTATTACAATCATAGGCACATGTTTCAGCACCGATATTCTACCAATATTAACATTACATGTGCTAGAAAAAATAGAATCCATGAACCATTTTTAGCATAGGCACCGCTTTCTGCCTCTAGTACATTTTATCCCGGTGCTATGATTCTACATAGGCACCAATATTTGACACCAGTTCCTTTTTTCGATGCTAAAATCGTACATAGGCACCAATTTTCCTCTTTCTTTTCATAAAACATGTGCCTATCATCAACTCAACACCGGTTCCTTTCCCCCCCAGGGCTTAGGTACCGGTGCATGTGTACCTGTTTTCCAGTAGTGTATATTCTTTACACTTATAATGATTATTTAGTTTATTGGAATCAAGTTCCTACAGAAGTAACAGAGAAAATTAGGGAATTGGAATGAACTTACCATATTTCAACCACAAAATATTCATTTCAAATAATGGAATAGTCAAAATAAGAACTTATGGTCAGGACGAACGTATTTAGAAAGTAGGAACATTTAGATGAGACGGATGAAGTAAAACATACAGGTACAAATAAATAAAAGTAAAGTGCACTCATGTTCTCGAGTTCGTTGTTTACTGCACATATACCCCATAGTTTTTCAAAAGTGCACATATAACCCTCCCAATTTTTTGAAAGTGCACACATACCCCATAGCCGGAGATTATCGTTTGAAAACTAAGGGATATGTGTGACAAGGAACTGGAGGCATATGTGCACTTTTGAAAAATTGAGAGGTATATTGCACTAAACAAGAAACTGGGGACATGAATACACTTTACTTTAATAAAATAAAATACTAGTCCAACATGCCAAGTAGGTCATCAGTAAGAAGAAGAAAAAAAAGGACCAAACAGCTTCTAAACACATGAGATCGATGTTTGCCTCATGATCTCAAATACGCCTTATTGGTACAAGATACAGCGGAGTTTCCTTGTGAGTAGTAACTCCGTTTTTTCCTTGAAGCTTATATCATCAACCTTTGCGCCAACAGGCACTTCCCAATCAAATAGGCACAAAAGATTAGCCAAAGCCAACTCAATGACACCAATAGCTAAATTCACGCCAGGGCAATACCTTCTGCCAGCCCCAAAGGGCAAGAGTTCAAAATTCCTCCCTCTAAAATCAACTCCTTCATTTTTCTTCTCAAACCTCTCCGGAAAAAAATCATTCGGATTCTCCCATGTTTTCGGATCCCTTCCAATTGCCCATGCATTGATCAGAACTCTTGTTTGGGCACGAATGTTGTAGCCATTGTCTCCCCCGATCACGCATCGCCAGATACTCTGGTGATGAAGTAACAATGAGGCTGGTGGATGCAGCCTCAGTCTCTTTCACCACCATTTTGAAGTATGCCAGTTTTTCAAGATCTTCAGAACAGATAACCTTTCCTTCACTTTCAATGCATTTTCTGATTTCAGCTTGAACTTTCTTCATCACCCTCGGGTTCTTGATGAGTTCAGTCATTGCCCATATTATAGAAATTGCAGCACTATTGACTCCACCCAGAAAGGTATTCTGTGTTGCAGAATTGTGCCCAAAAAAAAAAATCAGTTATATGAATTTAAATTATACATTAACAGAGCAAGTTTTTCATGTTTTACCATGAGAATGGCTTTGATATGGTCATTGTTGAGATGGACACAACTTGAGTCTCTGCAAAACCCAATTAAGATATCAACAAAATCTCCAGATTCATCTCTTGGCTTGCTTTGATTTTGATGTTCATCCAACACTTTCTGTAAATACCCATCAAGTTTATTAAAACACTTGCTCAACCTTCTCTTGTGCCCTGTGATTCTATCAACAAAACTTCCAACACAAGGAAAGAAGTCCTCAGCAGAAAAGCAATTAATCACCTTCCATGGCTTCATTATCTTTCAGACCTTGGCCCTGAAATCTTCTCCCCTATAGCTCTTTCCAAAAGCAACAGTAGTAATAACTCCATCTACCAAGTCGTATATTTTCTCATCAAGATTAACTGGTTTGTCCAAATTCAGTGAAATGGATTCCACCAAGTGATTCACCTCAGCCTCCTGGGCAGCCCAGAATGACTTATTACTTCTTTTGGAATTCACAAGATGGGATACGTAAATCTTACGTCTCTCGCGCCAATGGTCGGAGCACGGGGAGAAGGCGATGTCGCAGAAGTAGTAGAAAAAGCTTCTTGCGCCCGGGGAATCCGGCCGGCTGCAAAAGACTGCATCATGGGTTTCCGGGATTTCTTTGGCCATTTCGGCTGAGGAAACGACTAAAGTTGGAATTTTTCCGAGTTGAAGGAGCATGATTGGACCGTATTTCTGGGAGAGTCGGCATAAGTTTTGGTGAGGTATTTTACCCAGTTGATGCAAGTTTCCTATGATCGGGAGCTTCGAAGGGCTTTGTTGGTATGTCTTGAATATGTATTAGCCGGTTCGACAGGTTGGTACGAGATCTCGCTGCCCGGTCAGCAAGTCGGGGGGTCCGGGGGGCGGAGCGCCCGACGGTGTAGCATGTCCTTTGTTTGGACTGTTATTGGTATTCTGTCTCCTGTTTCGGTTTGAGCCAAAATATTGGAGATAGCTATATATAGTGACTCGTCTTTTTACTGTAACTCTATGAGATAGGATTGGTATAGGGTAGGAAATCTGTAATCTGGTCATTTCTCTCTAGTGGAATCCGATCTTGGTCGGCCGTAGATGTAGCCAAATTGGTGAACCACGTAAATTCTGATGTTTTTTCTTTTGCTTTTATTTTCTTCGCTTGTTCTTTCTCGGTATTCCGCACAACAGGCTTGGTGGAAGGTTTTCTGCGATTGAGTTTTTGTTCTTGGTTTTGATTTTGAGAATAAGGAGAAGAATTAGGATTGTGAGAGAAAGATATACAGGGAGAAGGTCCACGAGTCTGGTTGGTTTGAGCAGGCAGGGATGATGATGGATTTGTCTGGATTTTACAGGGCATTGTTATATCACGCCCTGTATTTTACTGTATACGCCCTGTATTTATATGTATTGAATACATAATGTATTCAAAAATAAAATAAAATATAAATAAATCTTAAATTTAAAAAAGTAAATATTTAAAA
>JAULKM010000012.1:10881496-10894282 GCA_032355605.1 Rubia tinctorum | reverse complement strand
GCATGTGCTATACAACCAAAGACTCTCAAGTGCCCGACTGAAGGCTTCACCCCACACCAAGCTTCCTCCGGCGTCATTTCCTTCACCGCTGATGCTGGACATTTATTAAGAACATAGAATGCCTAGTTCACCGCCTCTGCCTAGAATTTTCTTGCAAAATATTTCTCAACCAATAAGCTCTTCACCATATTCATTGCGATTATATTCTTCAGCTCTGAAACTCCGTTCTGCTGCGGTGTATATGCAACAATTAATTTCCTCTTGATCCCATTCATTTCACAATGTACTTTTAACTCATATGATGTGAATTCACCTCCACGATCCGTTCATAGACATTTAGTGGACAAACCCGTTTCTTTTTCCACAAGAACTTTAAATAGCTTAAAGGTAGCGAATGCATCTAACTTAGAAGTAAGAAAATACACCCACGCTTTCAAACTATAGTCATCAATGGAGCAAATGAAATACCTCTTGTTGCCCTTTGAAAATGGAGAAGTTAGGAAACAAATATCAGCGTGAACTATCTCCAACTTTGTCGATGCTCTCCGTGTACTTTTCCTTGGGATTACATCTCAATGCTACTTCCCCTTCAAGCAATCAGTATATACAATTTCACCCTCAGAGAAACTTTTCAAGCCTTTCACCATGCCTTTTGTTTGATGAGTCCTCAACCTTTTGTAGCTGAGGTGACCGAAGCTTCGGTGCCAGAGGTGAGCCACGTCTTCAGTATTTTCTTGGAAACTCTTCCTTACTTTACCCATTGATTGATTGAATGCTCGAGACATTCGATTGGCTGCCATATTGGTTTGGAATATCAAACCCTTTGTGTGCTGATAAATAAGACACTCATTTGACTGCATTAGTACAGCCAGACCCTTTTCTTGCAGTTTCCTAACACTGAAAAGATTATTCTTCGAACCGGGCACATAATACACATTCTGTACAAGGTTGTTCACTCCTTTTAAAGTCAATCGAACAATTCATTTTCCAACAACGTTCATACTTGAATAATTCCCCAATCTAACCAACTTGTTGAACCCTTCTTCTAACTCACAGAAGAGTGATGAATCACCGCACATGTGATTGTTTGCACCCTGAGTCAATGTACCATGCAACATCTCGATCGCCTCCAAGTGTGTTGACATACGCCATTAGCACCATCTCTTTCGATTCCTCCAAACCTGCATAATTTGCTTGACACTCATACTGAAAGTGTCCAAGATTATGACACTTGTAACACTCAAGATTTTCCTTACTCCACAGTTGGCGACCCCTGCCTTTGCCTTTTCCTCAGCCTCCTTGGAAAGAAGTTCTTCCTCGTCATCTTCCACCAAAGCTCTCTTCATAACTCACCTTCAAAGCATGTTCATCCTCTCCACCTGTTTTGAACTTCTGCTCATCAACGAGCATAAAATTTTGCAAGACATCCACAGATAGCTGATCTATGTCCTTGGCTTCCTCAATGGAACAAATAATGTAATTCCACCTATCAGTGTGGGTTCTCAAAATCTTCTCATCGATCTTGGCATCATCCACATCTTCCCCATAATTCCC
Organism: Rubia tinctorum; assembly: GCA_032355605.1. Classification (NCBI taxonomy): domain Eukaryota; kingdom Viridiplantae; phylum Streptophyta; class Magnoliopsida; order Gentianales; family Rubiaceae; genus Rubia; species Rubia tinctorum. The sequence continues at coordinate 10,892,728 of JAULKM010000012.1, read as the reverse complement.
ATGTCATTTGCAACTGTCATTACTCGACCAAAGTAGTCAGTGATCGATTCACCCCACTTCATTGCTAAGACCTCAAAGTCCCGGCTTAGACTATTGAGCTGAGCTTTCTGCACACGAGCATTGCCTTGACAATTTAACTTCATAGAATCCCAGAGTTGTTTAGATGTCTTCTTCTGTGTGATCGTCTTTAGAATTGAATTGTCAAGCGACTGAAACAAGTAATTCTTAGCCTTCAAATCCTTCAACTTCATCTCCTCCAAGTTCTTTCTTTGTGCTTCCGTCATCCCATCCATACTCCTTGGCTCTGTGTAGCCTGATTCGACGGCAACCCAATACTATTTGGATTGAAGAAGATTATCCATGAGCATGCTCCAACAATTGCAGTTGCCGTCGAACTTCAAAATGGATGTTTTTGCAAAGTTTGCTTCTGAATCCATCTTTCTTTCACTCCCTTAAGTGTTTTCCTACATTTTCAAACCTCCCAAGTCACTGCTCTGATACCAAATTGTTACATGCAACAAGAACTCCAGATAAGGAAAATAACAGTTTTAAGAATGACTTGTCTTATTCCTTGTGAAAGTGCAGCAAATAAATAGAGAAAAGCAGATGCGCCGTAACAAATTACAACCCACGTTCTAACTAGAATTAAGGAAACAAACTTGACTAACTCAACTAACAAGAAATGCCGAAAACAAGGACACTTATTTGACTAAACATTATCAGTCTAACCTTAAGTGTAGTAATATCTATTGTAATAGGTTTGCTTTTCAAGCGTGTTTTGGATTATGTATTTCATTTTTTTCTCGGTTCAGAACATGCTCCTTTCTTGACAGATATTTTAGTATTTTTAAAGATAAAAACAGACCATTTTCCAAGATCCGAGGTCACAAAGTTTATGAATTGGTGCTGTTTAAGTGATTTTGTCATCAAGGCTGAGTTTCCATGGCGTTATAAAGGTTTGGACAAATCATGACCTGAAGGATATGTGATTACTGAAGGTTTTAACTAATATGGATGATGGATATGAGATATTGCGGCAATGGCGATAGATGAACTTCCGGTGAATAGGCTGGTAATGGAATGTATGATGTGACGAGGGAAGTGGGAGATTGAAATGACCTGGGTAAATTTCAGCACAAGCAAGTAAATAAGAACCTTTAGTTGGGACAAACGAGAGGTTGATACTCAGTTGGTAAACAGTACGATCAAAATCAAAACTTAATCATGCCTGAACAAAACAGCCCAAAAACCAAGCATTGAAATGGCAGCAGCACATCAATATGCCACCAGATATTAGCACCATATTACAAACATATCACGAATGGCTTTTAAGCCTAGTGAGTGAAGATTGTAAACAGCAAATATGCCCCAAGATACTGTAAACAAATAACATACTATGCCTGATAACTGAGGCTCCTAAACCTCTCAAGATCGAACCATCTTATTATGGAGCTGTTGGGATAGGATCACAGGAACCTTATACCAATGTTGAAAACAAGAACACGAATAAGCTAGTAATCAGCTTAATTCATCGTTACGCACTGGAGCAACTGATCATCAGTTTTCCGGAAAAATACCGGTAGTTGCAAGTGAAACAAACTCATCTGGAAGCAAGGTAATGTCATCCTCTCTGAGGCCAACCCATGCTTCTATTCCATCCCCCGATGGCGTCCCCATTAGAACTACAACACCACTGCCGGCTGGGGTACCCGCAGGGGTGACTAAAACAGGGCTACCCCAACCGAAGTCCACTTCATACATTTGAAACCTATTCCAACTCGTGAAATAACAATCGCGCACCATAACGTTCCCTTGCACTTCCTCCACTCCACTCCCATTCGTGCTCTTTAGATACACAATTGGATCACTCTGAACATTCTTGATCACGAAATTCTCATCCACTTTTCTCAACCCTGCACTGGTCAGTAGAACAAGATCATGATAAGCTTTCTCTTCCTCCTTTCCCGATAACATAAACGAAGCAGATGTCACAATGGTGAAGTTCCCGAAAGGTAATTCAGCACTCGACACCAAGCTGCTGATTCTGCTCCTTACATTCACGGCATGCCTCGCGACAAACATTGTTTCAGCAGCTTCATTCTTAGCTCGCTCCAGCTTGATCAGATGCTTCCATATGAAAGCTGTAACCACCTCCACCCGAGTTGGACTCTGCGAACCAGCCAGCAGTTTGAGCTCAGCAATCTTCTCCTTGTCAAACAAAAGCCTCCGGCTAACATTCTTCACCGTAACTTGAGGTGGCTCCGTAGAATCAGAATCAGAATCAGCAGGAGCCGAACTGGGAAACAAGCCCGGTTCGACAGCCGGAAAAAGAAGCGCACCCGACTCAAAATTAGGCTCCTGAGCAAGGGCTTTGCCACTACTAGCACTGGCCCACGAATTCATGAACGAAACCAAACACATGACATCACCTACCGCGTGCGACAGGCAAACCCCAACGGCATAGCTTCCACAATCAAACCAACTAACTTTGACGGAAAACAGTATCTCATTTCTCGAATAAGTACCGAGCAATTTCTCACTATCCATCTCAAACGGGTGAAATGGCAGAAATTGGTTTATTTCCGGTAAGGTGGCGTTCCGGAGTGCTTGTGAGAAGGGGCCATGAACCCTCGCTTCCAAAAACAGGGCACCCGAGTTATCGCAATCGACGGAGAGATCAGCTGGGTTCAGCCTCCCGGCTAGAGGGTAGAACTTGGTTAAAGACGCGGACAGAGCCTGCTTCAGATGTCGGGTCTTGTCGGAAGGATGGACTGAGTGGTGCGGGTTCTGATAGAAGAAAACAAGAGGGATGTAACAAGGCGGTGCGAGCTGATCTAGGAAGGAAGATTTGCGGTGTGTTTTGTGGAGGGCTGCTGGATCTGAGGGTTTGATCAGTTCCATGGATACGATCTCCGCTATTGCTGCCATCTTCACTATTCTTCAGAATTCCAAAAAGAGAGACTGGAGTGAGTGAAGATGAGGAAATGATCGACCCTCCCGGATTCGGAGGCGTGTCACACGAGGGGATATTTTTCATTTGAGATGATCTCCGGTCAGACGGACATTTATGCAATTTTAAATATATTCTATTTTCAGAGAGCTATCTTGGGGATTTATCTCCAATAATGTTTTAAGAATTTTTTTTGTCCAATTTTTTCCATAATTTTTCTGCTAGCTGCAATCTGTAAAAAAAAATATATGTTGTAGCAGTAATGTACTATTTTCTGGTGTGAGTGATTTTTATTCGTTTTGGTCGTTGGCGAACTCATTTGTTATGCTAGCGCACTGAAATTGGTAGGTCCACATACACGTTAGACGTCGGTCATATTTTTCATTAGTTGTCGACTGAACCGATACAGATGAGACGCCATTGCATGTGAGACAGACATCGTAATGGTTCCGAACGACGCCGTTCCAAAACGACGCCGTTCCAAAACGTTTATAAATATGGGGTCCCTAAAAAATCAGTTCAACCTTTGTCTTCCCATTTTCCATGAATTCCAACTGTCCCACCCACTCCTCCCTTCTCTCTTCTCTCTTGTTAAAGGTTATATTTTCTACTTTTCTAACACCTTCACTTTTGTAATTGTTCTATTACATTGCTCGATCTATGGTGTGGGAATGTGTTGTGTTTTTGGTATTCTAGTTCTTACTCAGATTTGTTATATCGTGAAGTTTCATTAAATGTCAACCTAGGTACTGTGTTTTGGTATGTTTTTGGACATTTTTGTGTAATTTTCTGTTGTTAAAGCATAATTTTTTCCATTTTCCTGTGATTTTTTCCATAGCTTCTTCTGTTGTATGCGACGTCGATAAATTATTGGTTACCAGTCGGTCTATGTGAATGGTGTGCAACGTTGTACATTCTTATTTCTTGTAATATTTTGTATGAGAAGTCGCACCTATGTCGGTTTAACCATCGGTAAAACCGATTGATTAGCGAAGTTGCATGCAGGCGTTTAACCTTTCTTTAAAATTGTATATGCAAACTAGTTTTTTCATCGGTCACGTGTTCAATTTGGTCAACTACAAAGCGACGTCGCCGGTACATGTCTACAATGCCACTGTTTTGGACCAACATGTACTTGCGACGCATGGCCGATGTTGCACCCTTTCTTTGCAAGGCTAGTATGACCTAAACATTTTCATTTTTGATTGAGGACTAATGGATGGCGAAAGATCCTCCAATCGCCCCTTTTTCCAGGTCTTTTACCATTTTACATAATATTTACTTATACATCTTCACAGTTTATCACAATTAATTTGTTTTGTTTATATGCAGTTCTCCACACAATGGAGCAACCCAGAGCCTCTTTTATTTGAACTTGAACAACATACAGTGGCTGCTAATAGCCCATATTTCCCATGCACTCTAAAGCAGCAAAACTTCGGGAAAACTCCACTTTGGTGAGGCCTATTTCTAGCTAATTAAATGCATGTAATTATATGATTTTAAATTAATATTATTTGTTGTTAATTGCATATATATTTATAATAAATATTCTTTTGTGATTTAGTACATCCCGAGGGATATTGCATCACTTTTGCTGAATGACAAGACCACCATTGTCCTGAGGTGCTACGGGAAAGAATGACGCATGGACTACTCGGGAGGAGAGGGGGGGGGGGGTATCAAGGCCCTATCCCAAAAGGATTTTGGTGAGTTCCTTTCCGGCAACCACCTACGCATTGGGGATACCTTGTTCTTCGAGGTCATAGAAGGTGGGGGCCGATAGTCTTCCAGGTCATCATAATGCGAGTTGATTGAGTTTATTGCAATTTCTGTTCCGTTGGAACTAAGACAAATCTTATTCGAATTTATGTACTAATTGTAAGGATATTATTATGAATGTTGTTTTTCTAATAATTTAAATACCTTATTTGAACAATATATAATTGACTATATATTTGTGTGAGTGTGTCCGCGCGCGATTTGATCTGTTCATGGTTTTAAAAACCATTTTCAACCGTACCATTCAACACCATTTTCTACAATTTTTTAAAAAACCATCGAACAAATAATTTAGTAGATCAAAGTCAGTCATTTTCAAACAACTTTAACCTATAAAAGTTAGCCGAGGCTAAAGAAAACGAAAACATCAATGAAGCAGAAAAGGCATAGGAACTTACTGTGTGAAGGAAAACATTTTGAAACGACAACCTCTAAAAGTTCTATGTTTAACATACATGCGATTTCGGTCATCCATCGCATTACATGTCGGTGAAAACGATATATAATGCGATTTCGGCTGGCCAAAATAAACATCATATGTGACGTCGCACATTTTTGGTAAGATTATTTACTTCATTTTTTAAACCTTTTAATTCGATTAATATAATAACTGAGGTAAAAAACATATTATTTACCTTGGTTATTTTTTAACCGATGTAAAAAATATCTTATACTTCAAAAAAATTAACCGAGGTAAAATGGGTGAAGTAATAGGTCATTTTTCTCGTAGTGAAAATAGACCATATTCATACATATTTACCTCCCTACATTTGAAACACATATTGTCCTCAATGTTAACAAAAAGAACAAGATAAAGAAATAAGAGATAAAGAAAAACTCACAACTAGGACTTTGAAGGTCTTTCCTGGTGGTGGCAGTGCTCACTTCTCAGTGAATATTCTCTCCTCCATGTTCTCAAGCTCCACCCAATATGCAACTTTGACCCATCCACAACAAGTCCACAAGTATGCAAATTCCGATCAACGCTCACAACATTCAACAACTAGTAGTACTCCTAGTTTATGGTTTTGGTGGTGTGTTTTTTTGTGGTGATATTTTTGTGATTTTGGGGTAAGAGTGAGGAAAATGGCGGGGGATTTTTTTAAAAAATTTTTCTTCAAAATAAAAACCTACTTAAACAATTTAAAATTATGATTGCCTCCCGAGAAGCTCTGTATATTTAAGATCATCGGCACGACCCTAATGTTATCGATATGGTAAAGGTTAGAATCCCCCTACCATGAGCTTCCAATAGTAGAGAGGCGGGGTTAGAAATCCTCCAAGGAAAGGATTTTGTAGAGGTGAAGTTTGTCTTAAAGGAAATAGGTGATTTGAGAGTTTGGCATAATTATTTGGCTCCCTTAATCTCCTTCAAGAATTCCAAAAATGGTGGAGTTGGTTCAATCTGTGGAGGTGGGGGTGATGATGGAAAGAATAATGAATATAGGACAACTGCATTTCCTCAACTTCTTTGTCTTCAACAACCAACTCCTCACCCTTTTAGAAGTCATCTTCAACTTCATTTACCACCTCGACCATCAAGGTAAAAGGATTTGCATTAGGCTTTGGGCTTACCTCCGGTTGTGATGAAAGCCTTCCGGAATCTCTAACTTTCAAAAGACTCATGGAAGATGCAAGTTGGTTAATTTTGGTGTCCAAGTTCTTGAATCTAGAGGATGTGCGAGCCTCCAGATCTTGTAGTATATTCGATAATGCTTTCTAGAGTTCCTCATTCGAGCTTGAAGCTCTTCCTTGAGCATGGTTTTGGGACATGGCATAAGATGATGAACGCCAATCATATTGCTCATAGTGTTGGTTTTTCGGTGCATTCCCATACCATGAATATGAATTACCACTCCATATTCTGGATTGTAAGAATCATGGTATGGATACCATTATTGAGCTCCTTGACTTTGGAAACCAACTCCAACCTCTTCATAGCACTCCTTATGATACCCTTGGTATTGAAAACAAAGGGTTATATTCTCCTAGTGATCCTCCCTCAACCAATAGCAACACTCGATAGGATGGTTGGAATGACAAATCTTACAAAAACTTTCTTGTTGAGCCTCTCTTCTCATCATGAGTTCCCTCAAGGTGAGATCTTCCATTTTTCTGTACCTCTCTCTTTTTAAAAAATAATTAGGAACTATAGTGTATGTTTTCTTGGTAGAAGTACAGCAAGAACTCAAGCAATACATACTCTGAGCAAAAACAAAGAAGCACAAAAAATCCGAGGTCGTAGTGCAAAGGTTCTTGGTTCTCGGAACGAGTACATACCATAAACTAAGAACAAAGACAATACGTCCTACCAACAAAAAACAAACAAAAAAGAACAAATTATAAACAAATAACAACACACAAAGAAAAGCACAAAACACAAAAAACTACACTAACACTCAATAGAATACGATTTTCCCCGACATAGGCGCCAAAATTTGGGAGGCTGTCGTCGGCCCTCTCAAAGATAATATTTACATGCCCAAATTATGACTAACTACTAGATAGTAGCTAGTGGTAAGTTGGGTTCTTCCACAAGGAAAATGGATTTTATCAAATGTTAAATGTAGTTAAAAACAAACAAAGGAGTCACTCTAAGTGTGTGGTAACAAAGTTCGGGGGTTTTTGAGTTCAGAAAATACTACGACTACTTTAAGTACTTACATTAGCAAACGATTAGAACAAACGATGTAAATACGATCACACTAGCATGAAATATGCAACTAAGATTAAAACGAGTCTTGGCGCAATTGGTTTACATTTATAGTTATCCTTTGATCATTGACTAATTATCCTATTTTCATGCATTGACCACATATTGTGGATAATCTGTCAACATTTTTCGAGTAAAAACATTTCCCACCTCTCCTCGGTTATAGTTAGAATGGGCGACCGGCACCATACAATAATCCTTACCCTCGGGTCACCCTAGACGATCGGCGTCATAGAATGCCCCGAGGATATAAATATACATGGAGAACCAACACAAATAACACAACGTCCTACAAGCCAGAGACAGATAGCTAGCACAATTATATCTACTAATAAGAACTACGAGGATAGGCCTTCATGCTAAACGTTATTAGTGAACCACATCGAAAATTAGGAAAACTCATTCAAATTCATCCTAATCCTAAGCAATTTCATCAATAGACAATCATAATTAGTAGTCACACCTAATTATAACCTAACACAATCAATAATAATTACATCGACAAAAAGACAGTTTTTCAGGTTTGACAAAAAACTTAGCAAACAATCAATTCATAATCATTAACTAGTTGATCATGCTATTCTAAATTATGAATTAATTACGCAACAAAGCACAAAACATAATTCATAATCAAGAACAAAATAGGATAAACCAAATCTCAAAAATTCATACTAGAAATGCTTATCAAATTCTCCCAAGAGTATATTTAGCCTAGATAACTAAAACCCATAACATAGAACATAAATCCACAAAGAAACATGGAAGAAATTGAAAGTGAAAGGGAAAAACTAGGGTTTTGGAGGCCCCAAGTCAGGCTCACATCAAATGGGGAAGAATGGGATATTTATAACCCATGAAAATAAAGGAGAGAGGGCAAAAGAATCAAATTATAGGTGTTTTCCATGGACCTTGATATATGTTGAAATGGGCAGTGGAGGTCAATCTGCCCTCTTCTTCTTTCCATCACTACGAGTGAACCATTCATCCATTTTGGAAGTTCCTGTAGTTGTTTTTAAATAGAGAAACATCAACACCGAACAGGGTTAAAAACAACCTCAGCCTTCTCCGGCGCAGTGGGCTTCTTCGGCGCGGTGGGTTTCTCTAGGCGGCGACAGAGGGTTTCATCCCCGATATGGCGATGTGAGAGGAGGAATGCGATGAAATAGCAGTGAAGTTGTGCAAGGGTCCGAGAGGTGGAGGCGGCGCGACGGAGGCGTGAAGGTGGATGGAGAAGATGGACGCGTGATGGTGAGAAAGAGAGAAAACCCTAGGAATTGGGTTCTAGAAAATAACTAAGGGGGAAGGGTTTGATTTTTGTTTATATAGTGCGTAAAAAATCCCAACAAAGGCAAACCATTAAAGGTGGTTCCACAATATAATTGCATTTAATCAATTTTCATTAAATACAAAACCGCCTTTAATAAATTTTCCCTGCCACTGACACTGTAATTGACGCCACTCACCTTGCAATTGATAAAAAGAAAAAGAAACATGGCTAGAATGTCACACCTTTGACACAGTGGTTGATCAAAACAAACTATAACTCAATTGATTTAAAAAAATATTTGATGCTGACGAGATGCTAACTGGTTGCTACCAAAACATTGACTATATGAGAACAATATGAGATCGCGAGAAATTGGCAGCTCTCAAGAAATTAAGTTGCTCGAGGGAAAGAAAAGACTGGTACCCATCAAAATAAAGAAAAATCTTGTTAGACATGCGCTGAAGTTGGAGCAAGCACGTGGGAACATGCACTTGCAGCTTGCAGATCCAAAAAAATGAAGACAAAGACCTCCGTGATCGCTGTGGCTGAGAATGGGGACTGGAGTGTTTGAGGCTAAGCAAATGTAGATTGGCTGAAGGCAAAGAAAAGAATGGCTGATTGGCAACAGAGATGAACAATCGATGAAAGTGTAAGCGGCTGTAAAACCACGACAAGACCTTTAGTAGGACGAGAAAGGCTTACCGATTTAATATTGGTGGATGGGGGTGTGGGTGGTATTAATGTTCGGGTGTGGGCAGGGGTGGATATTAGAGGGGGTGGGGTGGTGCTACAACACCACCTCAATTCCGGGATGCGAGGAGGTAGATCCAAATATTTTCTCTCAAACACCCGTCAAAACATTTATAGAAAATATCAGCCATCACTCGATAAAGTACTGAATTCTAATTTAAGGTTGAGATGAGAGTACTCTATATTAGATCTAAAAAATAAAATTTTCAGAGCTGGAGGAAGAAGGATTGTACGGTAGACGCAGGTTTCTAAGGGAATTAAGAAGACGAAGTGCAAAATCTGAATACTACTCCCTCCATCCCGGAATAATTGACACACTTTCTATTTTCGTCGATCTCACATAAAACGGCAAACTTTAATTCTTACCCAAAATGGTAAAGAATATGTTGTGAAATTCCTACAATATCCCTTTAAATTTCAACAACTTTATGTCTGCTTTCCCAAAGTATCCCTACTTTTTCACAATTATTCTTTGCCACCTCATCTTGCATAAAATATCGAGCCACATTTCAATGTGCAATTTATTCCGGGATGGAGGGAATATATTTTATATTATTTACTAGTCAAAAGTTGACCAATTAAAAGTATATAACAATACACTTGCGGTACCAACTATTTGAATACTGCAAAATTAAAAATAAAAAGGAAAACTAACTTTACTACTTCATCCGTCTTAGACGAATCTGAACACTTTTCTTTTTCGTCAGTTCTAGATAAATCCGCACACTTTCTCTTTTAAGAAATATTTAACATGTAATAAGACATTATTACCCTTGAAAAATCAAAACTCAGAAAACTTCATCCTTCACAAGTCTCCTCCTCAAATATTTATAATACATGAGTTTCAAAGTCTCAATGTAAACCTCAATATTCCTTTGTTGCTTTACCCATTTTTTGGAAAACCAACCGTGAGCCACGATGATCTTCCAGTGAACACTCATTGAGACGTTAAACCTTTCCTTTAAGCTTAGAGTTAGCTTCACATCGCTTGTGACAGTCATTGAACTAGATCCTAGGGCTTCGACAGGACAAAAGGTTTGTCAACCGCTGCTACATCAGGGCCTACCTGTCCAGAGGCTTTGAAATAATGTCGTTGGGGATCTGGTGCGTCGTCATAAGAGCAACCCTAGGGAGGCAGTAAGATTTGTTCACTATCATTTCAAAAAGAGTACGACTCGATCGAGTTTTATCACTTGCCACCGGCGGCGGTGACATTGGGTTGAGAAGTTCGGCAGGGATTGTAGAGTTGAACTTGCTGAGAATACAAGGTTGAAGAAGACAAGGTCGATGAAGTCGCAGATTTGAAATGTTGAGGTTGGAGAGGATGGAAGAAGAAAAGGCAGGAAAGGCCTAAAGAGGATGGGGGCATTTTCATCATTTTACATAACTAAAATTTAAAACACTTTTTTCTCTCTCTCTCTTGGTAGATTTCCCTAGAATAGATGGAGCAACTTTAAAATGAATTGGACAAAAAGTAAGACATGTGTAAGGCTAAAGTAAAAAAAAATGTATACTCCCTCTATCCCCGGGGAACCTGCAGAGGGAGAGTGAGAAAATAAAAAAATCTACCAATTGAAATGTCATTTTTACCCTTTCACCACCATCACACAACTACCAGCAACAACCACCTCCACCTTCTTCACCACTAACTACCAACAAACATCAATTCATTCGAATAAAACTCAACGGGACAACAAAACCCAGTTGCAACTTCACCTCACCTTTCCCAACAAAAACCCATGAATCCCAAATTAACTAAACAAGTTGCTT